>PVJI01028029.1:0-16993 GCA_004026765.1 Micronycteris hirsuta
TGGTTCCACAGTTTATGGTTTATATGAGTTTCTCAAGACAGCCAGCCTGCTTTCTTATATCTCTCATCTTTTTGCCTTTTCTATACTCTCTGGCTTAGCCAAAGTGAATTTCTGATTTTCGTGGCTTAGCTTCTGTGTCCATATTGCTTTCTCTACCTGGAGAACCCTCTACCATCATCCCCAAAGCTCCAAATTCCTACTGGCCTCTGAAGGTTCAATTTAGAACTACCTTGTCCTTGAAGGTTTTCCTGGATTGATGGTTTTAAAAAAGAACTCTTTAGCTCTGGCTGGTGTAGCTCAGTGGATTGAGCGCAGGCTGGGAACCAAGCGGTCCCGGTTCAATTCCCAGTCAGGGCACATGCCTGGGTTGCGGGCCAGGTCCCCGTGAGGGCCATGTGAGAGGCAACCATACATTGCTGTTTCTCTCTCTCTCTTTCTCCCTCCCTTCCCCTCTCTCTAAAAAATAAAATAAAAATAAAATCTTAAAAAAAAAAATAAAAAAAAATAAAAAAGAACTCTTTAAAGCTTAGATCTCTTTTGTCAAACAGAAATATTAAGTGGGATCTTGATATATAGTAAGCAACTGTTTTATTGAAGCCAGGGTAGAGAGCTCAGAATCCTGCACATCTACCTCTGAGGATTTTCTTGGAGCACAGTGGAAACATCTTTGCCCTTGATGGTAAAACTTTCCAGTTTTGGGATGCCTATAGCACGTGATCTGAACCACTTTTGTGGTCCAATCTCTTTGCACAGTTTTTATCTAAATTCCCTGTGGTTTCTAAAGCAGTGTCCCAACCAGTGATGATGTTTAGGAAATACGGTTAATGAGTGAATTCATGTAATTTCCATCTGTGTAGGTTGGAACATGAAATCCAACAGTTGAAGCAGAAGATCTATGAGGTCGATGGAGTTCAAAAGGGACATTTTGGTACCTTGGAGGGAAAGGCTGCTTCTTCCAGCTTGTCGTCTAATGCTGAAAAATCTCACCTGGTTCCTCTGATGGACGCCAGGTACTGGACATTAAACTGATGCCACACCTATATTTCTGATGTGATTCAATGAGTCACTGTACCTCTTATTGGCCAATTTACATATGGAGGGGTCTGTCAAAAGTGACAAGTAGTTCATCACACTGAGATGTGCTTTGTCTCTATCAACTGCTGCCTGGTCGGTGGTGGGTTGAGTTTCATTTAAAGGGAACCAAAGACCCGAGTACTGGCCAGCTAAATCCAAGGAATGCGATGAAAGTAGTTTGTACGAAAAGGTAGAAGTAAAAGATCCCGGGAAACCAGCTCATCCAGAAAGGAGTGATGCAAGGCCAAGTTGACAGGGACAAAGAAATAGAGTTAATTGAATTGTTCCAAGAAGAAGGACCTATACTGACAGTTAATTTATAGAAGTCATTTATTACAAATAGATGAAGTCTATTACAAAAACTGTACCAGTATATTCAGGATGATCATGAATAACATAACTATATATCTGGTGTTGCTTTAGTAAAATGACTCTCAACCTGGGTGGCATTGTCAAATGCTCTGTGGCTTAGAGCTCTGATAAATTGACCCAATTGGTCTTTGTCTGTAAGAAACTTGATTATTTTTTTCAACCCCATTTATGTCATGGATATGGCATAGAGATATGTATTTGGATATCAAAATGTACTTGGAATAGCATGAGCCTCTGTAGCTCTTTACAGATAGGTCTGCATACTCCATGGGACTAGGCTCAAAATTAAGTAAAAGTCCTGGAGGTGATTTGTTTGTTGTGGCCTTGGCTCAGGTTCAGTTGCACTTGATTTTATTTTTAATACTTAAAGGTAAATACTGTACTTTATTACTCTAAATTCTGTACTTCTGGGCTGTCTTACCTAAAATTTTAATTTCTTTACCCAGCATTTCCAAAAATCATTTTGCCATGGTCAGTACTACAAAGAATATTTGTAGGACTATGCATGTGCTTAGAAAGGTGAAACCAGATCTTTTTAGTGTGGTAACATAAAAACATGCAAACCAGTTCATTTTAACTAACTCACCTAATCAGTGTCTGGGGTAAGGATTGCCTAGAGCTGACTAAAACTTCTATCTGAGCATTCTGGCCCTTAGAAAGATTTCAGATGGAAATAAAATTCTGTAGTCTGCTTGGTTTCTCTGTCTGGATGGTTGTACTTCATGCAATTTCACCTACATTCTATGAGGTATGAAATATTCAGTTGACAACTGCCTTAAAAGTCAACTGTTTCTGCTTTCCTGTGCCTTGGCCCTGTGACACGCATTCTGGAAGGGAGAGACCATCAGAATGTGGTCTCTCCTAGCCAGGTGTAGGTTACCCAGGTGGAGAGAAGAGAAAGAGCAGGAACAATGCAAGACATTGTTTCCAGATAGTGAAGATTCATGGAGATTATTTTTGCTGCTGCTTTTTTTGTTTTTTACTTTTAATCTTCTTAAATGACTTTGTGATGTCAGCAATGACTAGCACTGTTTTCTGTGTGAGGAAACCAGGGCTCATTGAATGAAGTGTTGGATCTGAGTCAGTAACTCATGGCTGGCATCTGGGGAGCCTTGGGAAACCAGGGCCTGTGATTCTCCCCTATCTGCCAGCAGGGGATCACTTCGTCTCCCTGCCATTCTCAAGATTCTGTTACCTGGCCAGTTCTCTTTCGTTTGGAGAAAACACAGATAGAAAACTGAGAAACCTAGTGCCTAGTAAAATGGCGCTAGGTTTTGTAGAAAGTAGAAAATGTTTTGTTCTGTCTGGCATTTAAAATGAGAAAGTTTCTTGTTATGAAGGGCATAGTAAACAGAGTGTCTCCAGCGCCCCGTGTGGTCAGAAGTGTTCAAGTCCCCTTGTCTCCACTGTTTGCAGGGTCAGTGCTTACATCGAAGAAGAAGTTCAAAGACGCCTTCAGGTTTTGCATCGCGTGACTGGCGACAACAGTTATGCATCAGCAACTATGATGGAGGTGAGCCGAAGGCACCAAAGTCACACAGTCATTTTAAAGATGACTTTTCAATAAGTTATTGGTGGTGGTGGTGGTTGCGGGATCTTTTGTTACTGTGTCTCAGTGAGAAAATTGAGATGCAAATGTTCTAGAAAAATTAAGTATTGCTTGGGTGGAGCCTAACAGTTCCCAAATAGTATTAGTTCAAAAGTAACTTTATTTATTTTAAAGTTTTGAAGTCCTGGGGGAAATTCTTAAGTGGATATAAAGTTTCTTAAATGTTTTATTTACCTTGTTTGATTTAATACTACTTGGCCATAAAAAATAAGAAAATTTTACCCTTTGCAACAGTATGAATGGACCTGGAGAACATTATACTAAGTGAAATAAGCCAGTCAGAGAAAGACAAATACCATATGATTTCACTCATATGTGGAATCTAATGAACAAACTGAACTAACAAGGAAAATGGGGACAAAATCACAAATGGCAGTATGACAGCTAGTGGGGGTGGGGGGAGGTTAGGAGAGAGGGATTGAGCAAAAAGTAAAGAAGACTCATGGATGTGGACAACAATGTGGTTGGTGATTGCTTGGGGGCAGGGAGTATAAGGAGACTAAAGGGCAATGGAAGAAATACAGTAAAGACTTAAAAAATAAAATCCCAACTGAAAAAAATATTAAAAAAATAAAAATTCTGCATGTAACACTTTTTTTGTTTTCTCCAAAAATGCAACCAATTTCACCTGAAACTAACACAAAATCATGTTAAATGTAAAATATAAACTGTAATTGAAAAAAACATGTAAAAATAAAAAATACAACCAATTTCCATAACTAATTTGTTTGATAAGTTATTCAAAGTAGAAGTATAATTTTGCCTTTGAGAAAATACATATTTGCGACAAGTTGATTTTTATCAAAATAAAAGCATTGCATTTCTAGCCTGCAAATTTAAGAATTGTCCTAAGGACATTTTACTTTTAATATTATTCTTGCAATTTTAAAATTCAGAATAAATAGTTCAGTTATCTTACAGGGAGACGGATTGATAGAGTCATGTTTACTATGGAATATCAATTCTATAGAAAGGTTGTCATTGTTGAATGACAAGTATGTTTCTTTAGAATTTTGTTCCCATAAACATTTCTCATCAAATCAGTTATTTCCTCCTCTGTGAACATGCTATAATTTAATATAGAGGGCTTTTTATTTTCTTTTCAGAATAATGAGAAACTTCACAATGGTACCATTCAACGTAAGCTAAAATATGAGGTAGGTAATGATTTTTTAGATTGATAGGGTCACCTTAAATTATGGCATGATCATATGATTAAATTTTCTTAATGTTTAGTTTCATAATTAGAATTTTAAAGTCCCAGTGAGATTAATGGCTAATAAGGAAGGCAAGCTATTATATGGGCTAAAAATTAAATGGAATCCTGCAGGTTGAAAACTGCTTTGACTTTATTTGAATGGCATGTAGCACTGGTGGAGGCACTTTGCCCAGTTTTTCATTGGTAACAGTATCCTTTCCCTTGGTTTGCATTTAAAAAGCAGAATTGTATAATCAGAATCCGATATGGGATTTGGAAATGTAACAGTACTTCTAGATATTTTAAAAACTCTGCTTAATTTATAGGCTCAGTTGGCAGTAATACAAAGGGAATAATTCTTGGTCAATTAGCTTATTTCTCTGGTGGATTGTCAAACCAAGGTTTATTTGGGCATACGATTTGTAAGGGTTTACTTTTATTTTTCTCCACTGAGGGTCTTGTCCTTCCCATACATTGTTAAGTTAAAAAAAAAAATAGCAAGGTGACATAAATTTTACAGATGCAGTTTCTAAATCACTGAACAGAGAGTGAGAGATGAAGAAGGGGGTGCTCCACAGCGGCCCACCTGACTGGCCACGGCCATGTCCTCCTCCAGTAACGACATCTGCCTCTGGACAGCCATCTCTTTAGCCAATGGCCTTGTAAAGAGCAGGATGTTGCCTATCGTTTCTTTGTATCCGTAGTACCTGGCCTTTCATGGTGCTGGTTTGTAGACATGGTAATAGCAATCTAACCAGATAAAATTAAGGAATGCCATACGACAAATCAAGAGGTGAGAGAAGTATTACTCAGGTTGGAGTACTTGTCCGTTTCTTTTGGCCTTGCTGTCTGATTTTCATTAGTGTGCCCTGATTACTTTTACATTTTGGACATATGGTCATGGATTCAGTTTTACAATTAAATTTGACCTTTTGAAAACTGACCCAAAGGTCTTAAGATTTAACTTAGAGTGAATGAAATTTTCGACCAAGAAATGGATACTGTGGATCAATTCTATAGAACATATTTCTGTAAAAGTACTTGGCAATTTTTAAAATATATAATGTGGAAATTGATGTTCTATCTTTGAATCTGGTCATTTATATTTTAAATCATGTATCAATCAATACTAATGGCTTAGGTTTTTGATTTAACCTCTGAATCAATCCACACAATGAAACCAATGACTGCTAAAATCTTCATTCGCAAAGAATCACGAAAGTTGCTCCTACATCCCCGTTTCAACTGTTTTTGACATCTTGAACAGAAAGGGTGTCTTACCCCGCTGCTGCCCAAAGATGTCACTGGCACATCCAACAGAGAGGAGAGGAGGGAGGTGGATCAGAACAACCATCAGAGAGATCCCATGACTGGGAGCATCTCAGGCCCTACAACTTTCTCTCCGGCATCAGGAGGGAGAACCTGCCAGCGAAGGGATCAGCCTTCAATGCCTGAGGTGCTACGGGACAGTGATTGCAAATATAGTCATCCTGAGTACACAGGTGGTTTTCTATCAAAATGTCTCAATCTATCTAAAATCCCTCTTAATGAAAACAGCACCAGCAATGCAAAACACTTTCAGGTTAACTCAGAAAATTTCAGTGAGCCAATGACTCATAAAAATGAACACAACTTGGGAATCGAGTCCAGCTGGGCTTTGCTGGAACACACATGCCAAGAGGTGTCTATAAACAGTGGAAACAAACAGACCAGGAAAAGCAAGTTACTCTGCTATGTTCTCTCTGAAAGTGTTTCTAGTGAGGAGAGCATATCTGCCAGCATGTTTCAGAATTCACCAGCCTCAAACTTTTGCAGTGAGCAGCACCTTGAGAAAGAGTTAGCTTCTAAAAAACTTAGCTCTCCAGAGTCACTGATAAATATCAGGATAGAAGGTAACAGTGGATTGGGATACTTTTACCACAGATTATCCAACTTTTATAAAGATACCAGCAGTCACCTGCTACAGGCTGGCACAAAGATGATCAGCCAAGCCAGGCACGTGGGGCACCTACGGGACCCCAGTGGGCTCACCTCCCAAGTAACAACATTTATCAGAAGACTGCCATTTGTGAAACACTTACCACTGGACATGCCCTTTAAGTCACACTGGGTATTATCAGAATCTCATTGTTTTCCTGCAGAAGATCAGGTTGGCAGGAGCAGCAGCCAGGAGGCAGGGGCCAGCAAGAGAGCCGAGGTGCCTTACCGAGTGCCAGGCTCTACAGCTGCAGAGGTACCAGGTTCCTCACCGAGCTCAGTGGTCCACCTGGAATGTGAAGATGCTGGAAGGATCTCTGCGTTTAAGCAGACCCTTGTGCAATTCCCAGATCAAATGCTGAAACTTCAAGAGTGCCCTTTAAAAGACTTTCTTGAGCATGTGGCTTGTTTCTTACCAGAACTTTTGGGTGGCATACATGAAGTCAGAGGCATTTACTGGCTTGCTGTTGCTAACTGCACAGAACCTGACCCCCAGCCAGTGTGTTTGCTCCTGCTTCCTTCAACATTATATGCTTTGGTTCTGTCAGATAACCCCCCAAGCTCCATGGGTGTTTTTCATGCCCTACCTCTCTCTGAACTACAGGAGATTAAAATTGGCTTTGGTGGGCAGAGCATTCAATTCTTGGGCTCTTCAGAGAGTCTCCTGCTGACTGTATTTAGTTATAACAAAAACCTCTGTCAACAAATATGCCGTGACCTCCTGTGTGTCCTGATGCCCGAGTCTGATGCTGCTGCCTGCACTGGTCATCCTTTGCTCCAGCAAGATCTGATGCAGCTGTCTCTTGACTGGAAAGCAGAAATCCCTGATTTAGTTCTGTCAAATGGAGTTCGGTTGTCATCCAAATTCCAGAATACCATGGTTGACATGATTTACTTTCTTCATGCAAATATGGAAGTCAACATCCCGTCTCTGGCAGAGGTTCAGTTATTGCTCTACACGACAGTCAGAGTTGACGATGATTCTGGCCAAGACCCCTGTCAGTCCCTGGTCCTTCTGAACACCCACGTCGCCCTTGTGAGGGAAGACCGAGTCTTCTATCCACACATTCGGTCTCTAAGTACACCTCTACGAACACAATTTGATGTCATCAAGTTTCGTGCTTTAAGTGAATTCAGGTGCATCATTGTTCCAGAGAAGAAAGCATTACCAGAAGTCCAACTTGTCTTCTTTCAAAAACTGGAAGTTCCATCAGATTCAAGAAATAGTCTGTCTGAGAACTCCCAAGAAGCCCAGAATGTCCAGCCTTTCACCAGCTCACTACGTCTTCAGGACAATCAGAATGTGGCCCCTGAGGTCTGGAAGCTGACACTCAACTCTCGGGATGAGGCTCTGTGGCTGATCTCACATTTGACAAGGCTCTAGGGAGGAGACTTACGAAAACACTGCATATTTTTTGAGATCTATAATAAAATGAACATTATGAAAGCAGTCAAGGACTATGGATATCTCCATGTAACAAACTGATTTGAAACTGGAAAAATGCAGACCTCTAAAATGAAAGATGTACATATATTAAATATCTACAATAAAATAAAGTAGGTCATAGTAGAGTACTTATAAACTGTTCTTATTGCCACCTTGCTGTATTTCTTGAACCTTAGCCTTGTGAATTTGGGTCCACCTCATTATTTCGTGAAGTGATTAAAGCATTTCTGATTGTGTGTGGCTTCATGTTGACTTACGGTATGGGTTAGAGCCTGTCTCTGCCTGCTGGGTTCTGGCAGACTAATTTGTGCTGCCTGAAAAGCGTCCAGTCTGGCAATGACCTTCATTGACATCCTCCATTTTAGCTGTGACGAGGGCAGCTCTGTAACAGAGCACATTAGTGATACATCCAGCTTCACAAAGGACCCAGGGATTTCAGATGCCCGCCCATCACTGTAATAAGGAGAATGAAGATACTACATGCCCTGCCGTGGCTTCTCAGTTAATTGCCTTTTCTTTTCTTCTTTCAGACTTTGTGACTATTCCTCTCCAACCTTTGTGATTTCAACTTCTCACCCGTTGGTTTATTTTTGACTGCCTTCCCACTATGCAACGTGCCCCCGCTTACCTGGTATGCGTTGCGTAGTTCTTTCTCTGAGCTCTTGTATTTCTGTCCTAGAAATGCTCTTCGTGTCCACGTATTTTTTCTGACAGCTTCTCTACGTTGTCTTGTTAGATATAGGGTCGCCTCAGAAGGCATTCAAAATTTTTCCCTGGCTGTCCTCCCTCTTGCCTTTCACCCAACCCATCGCTCGTAATCCCTGACCAAGTGTTCCGCTGGCTTGGGCCAGTGTGCTGGCCTCCCTTCTGAGATGAATTCATGCCCGCGCTGGCCTCAGGTAGGTCTTCTCTCCTCAGAAGTCAGTTTTCCACCTCCTCCGTGACAGGCTTACAACTAGCCTCTTTAGATTTCCCTTTCCTCTGTTTCACCTTTTTATCCACCTCTGTTCACATTTCAATAAGGAATCAGATTGCATATTTTGTGTCCGCTTTTTATGTCATCTGACCCTGGGTTGCTTGCTCTACCAGTGTGCTCCTGTTTCTCAAGTTTGTGTGCTCTACTGTATTCCCAAGTGTTCGCGGGAAGGAGGCATATGTATCCAATGCTCCATCCATGTGGCGCCCCCTTCAGCTAGGATCACGCCAAGCTGATGATGGCAGCTACCCGTGGAATGACATATGTAGTTGAGCAAGTCAGCTTTTCCTTTAGGCCATTCATATTACCCCTGGCATGGAGGGGTCATTTTCTTTTCTGGTCAGATCCTTGGATAACAGGCAATGTGAATGTTGTAGCCTGCCCCTTCTTCATTTCTAGTCCTAATTGATGATAGGGAGAATGTCAAAGCTTAACCCATCTAGAATTTACCATCTCCCTTTGGCCAAGAAATGCAGACCTTCCCTCTTTCCCTTGTCAGAGGTAACAACAAACTACATTTTCTTCATTAATTTTCCTCTACCCAGGTTCTGGGGAAGTGAACAAGAGTAGGCAATAAACTGAAGAGTACATGAGGATCCACACACTGGTGGCTATAGCCTTATTTGCTGTGGCCAAGTGGATGCTTTTTGAGACTATAGAATTCAAATGCTTTTTAGGTGGAGCATATGATTATTTCCACCCCCCCCCATACGTATACAGTCATGTACACACCCATTGCCTTGTACAGGAAGGCTTTCAAGTCTATGAGCACGTCATGAAAATTAGTTTGTCATGTTCTTGCTTGGTAGATCTTCCACCATGAAAAAAATAATAAAAAATAAACCATGGTAGTCTTTAATATCTTAATATTTCTCCTAGTTCATTTGCATATGTTTCACTTTTTTCAGCTTTTAAAAATAATTGCCCCATTGAGTATTTTCTCTTCGTGATCGTGAAGAGCAGGGAGAGTAGAATTTCAAATGCCTGCATAGGGACACTGTAGTTAGGAAATAATAATAATACAAAATTTTGATAAAGAATGTTAAATATTAAACACATTCTTGTCCTCATAGATTAAAAAGCAAAATTCTGTTGTGTGATAAATTATGGTCTTTCATATTGTCCATACATGGATCACGCAGCAAATACAAGCACTAAATAAAAAGCATGTGATTCATCGTAACTCCTCAGTCTGCTTTATGATCCAAGCAGGCCACGGTGAGAACTGCGTGGGGAGTCGCTACATAAAAGAAGTAGCCTCTGGCATTCGAATTTTACATGTCACTTCTCTGACCTAAACACACATTATACCTTGAGATCAAATATGGTTTTTGGTATGGAAATTTGATTTACTGTCCATGAAAAGTATTAAAGTCATCACAGTGCCCGTAGAAGCCAGCGGAGTGGCGTCTGTGCCCTCATCCTGTGGCTTCAGTCCTGCAGCCTCCCTCTGGCTGCCGCAGCTCATTTTTCAGTTCTGAGCCCGTGGAGCTACTGTAGTCGGGCAGGCAAGAGCCTCAGCATCCAGCTTCAAATGACATCTCCACTGTAGTGAGTTCCTGCATCAGGGGGGAAAAAAGGGCTTATACATACTTTATGTGGCGTTTTGCTTTGTAGTGTAGAAATAAACATATACATTGTGGGGCTTGTTAATGTATTCTGCATAGAACCTCCCTGAATAACTTTAAAACAGTGATTTTGTCTCAATTTGATTAAACTCCATTTTGCTCACAGCTGCCTGTTTTGCAGACTTGTGGTGGGTAGGATGAATTTACTTAGGCTTTGTTGAAAAACACTTCAAAACAGTTTGTCTCCCTATTCTCATTACTTTAAAAAATGCATGTGAATCCTTTGGAGAGAATACTTATGCCTTCCCGCAATAGTAATTATGATCATTTTAGTTTATATTTCTTTTCCTAGATGATTTAATGTTTTGAATGATAAATAGTTTAGAACACTTTCATTAATGCTTCTTTGATGGCCAAGCAGTCTCACTGGTGACCAGCTTCTAATGAGGTCATTTTAATTTACTTACATAGGCTCTAGTATGAAAGTTGGACAATTCTGAATCTTTTCTTAAAGTATATTTTTTAACACACGTTACACCAGTCAGCTATTGCCAAATAACAAATAACCCCTAAAATTTCAGTGACATACAAAAAAAAACCAAAAACCTTTTATTTGTCACTGATGGTTTAAAATTGGTTGAGGCAGCTCCACTGTGAAAAATCTGGTCATCTGAGGTCAGCTGGGGTTGGTCTGCTCCACATGTCTCATTTTGTGTTCTGTGCTGAAGGGGGCGTGGCCATGCTGATGAAGACAGAAGCAGAAAAGGGCAACCATGTCTCATGTCTGCTAATGCCACATTGGCTAACACAAGTCACATGACTGAGTCCAGAGTCAAAGAGAAGGCATACACTCCACCCATCAAGAAGCCACAGCATAACTAAGACTACTGCAAGGGAGAGAAGAGTTGGAACCAAGAATTCATTCTACCACAGATGTATTATGTCAAGGTTCCCAAGGCCTTGAAGATAAAAGTTCAGATATGTCTTTAGGACTTTTCCCTAACAGAAATAGGCAGTCATAGGAAGAACATGTGTTATAAGACATTTAAAGTTTCCCTAGTTCAACTTGCTTTTCAACTCAATCTTTGCTTGACTTGGCCACGGGCGGGCTGATCACTCTATACCACTGAAATGGTTTATTCATTAGGAGCTGCTGTCATCATCAGACCATTCTTTCCATAATCTTCCCTGTTGTGATCTCCACCTTCAGAGTCCGCCCATGGCGCTCATCTGTAGCAGAGCAGAAGAGGTCATTCCACCCTCAGTCTGTCTGCTGTTTCTTACGTAACAGTTTCCAAACCACCCCCATCCAGTCTCTTGTTAAGGATGCAGCCTTGTAGTTTGTAAAGCCTTTACAAAGAATGGAACTGAATAATTCAGTTGGTGGGCAGGAAACACATTCATTGTAAATTATTTCTCCTGCTTTTAAAAAAAATCTGGTTAAAATCTTTTGTTGCTGAAGATGCAGTGGATTATAGTGATAATAATCCCAAACACCCTCTATATTGTGGTTTACAGTGTACAGTTCTCCCTCATGTATTGGTGGTTCTTGGGAGCCCCCAGTGATCCTCCGGGGATGGAGGAACTGTTACCCTCAGTCTTCATTTCGTACTTGGGAGTTTAACTCAGAAAGGGTCACTTAACTGAGGTTTGGAACTCAAACCTAGTCCTACTCCATAATATCTATAGTCTTTCCACAGTGCCAAAGTCGCTTTCTAGTGATAGTTATTCTTGACTTTGGTAAGTGTTCTAATTGATTTTTTAAAGTAAAAATGACTGTACTAGGAACAGATATTTGGAAGAAATGTTAATTCTTCTCTGACTTGTAAGGTTTTTTTCTTGGAATTTCTAGACATTAAATATTATTCTTTTTATGAGAATTTTTTCTTATTCTTCTTATGAGAATTTTTTCTTCAAGAATTGCCTTACATGCTTCTTTGCAATACCATGTTTCCTTGTATGGACCTCAGTCTTCCCCCGCCCCTGCCCGCCCCTGCTCTCTGCATTATTAACTCCTATGGAAGAAAAGTCTGGATACAGTCATAGCATGAATATAGCACAGATAATCTTGTATGGTCATTGTTTCTTACATAACAGTATATTCTATGGAAACCTGATGAAGAGAATCCCCACTCCCCACTTTCATTTCTATGACCCTCATACTTCACAGTTTGAACCAAAATGAGATCTCAGCAGAACTCAGTGAGTGAAAATGAGTGGCACTTTCATGGTTAGTGAAAGACACTGTAGAACTAGAAGGGAGAACACTAGATTTTCCCTCTAGCGGTTCTGCACTGTCTGTAATCATATTTGGTAATGAGAGCCACACAGCAGTTGTCTCCGTGTTCTCAGTCCTTCTAGACCCATTATTTAATGTTCTTTAAATTATCCATTTAATGATGAGTTGTCTGCAATTGATGACCATTAAAGGGACTAGTCTTTGGCAATCTAGAGATAAATGGCAACAATTTCAATAGTTTCAGGTTAAACATCATCAGATATCCACTGTTTCCAAATCCTGAAACAATGTTGATCAACTCAGATCTGTGTGGATGAAATAATCTATTCTGAAAAGAATCGTGGATTAGAAATGTTAGCCAAACCTTTTGGATTTACCCAAAGGCCACTAGGATAAATAAGATATTCCACAGGCGTCTATGTCCACCGTGGTGTCGTTTTCTGGGTAATTTATCCTTAAAGTACATTAAATATGCTTTAATTACTTTAATATATTAAAGTTCAGTAAAGTAAAATATATTAAAGAAGTATTCTTATTTAAAACCTTTATTTTGTGTGTGTGTGTGTGTGTATAGATCTCCCTTATTTCTGTGTATATATATATATCCCTTATTTCTGAAAACCCACATTTCTGTTTATATATGTGTATATATAAAAATACATATATAAATGAAAGAAATATTCCTTATACAAAAACCCTTATTTCTGTTTCCTGATGTGAGTATTCTAAATTTACTTCAAAACAAGGTAAGTTTAGCATTATTTCTTCACGCCAGGCTGCTGCTAGGTCCTCACCTTGAACGCGATGGTCAGGGTGTACCTGTAGCATGTGTGGCCAAATGTCTTAGCAAAATCCAATTCAGTTGTATGTACTAAGCCTTCAAAATAGTTTGGTATTAGCACAAGGTTCCTTCCTGGCATAGGCAGGCTTCACCTTCTAAAGATAAATATAAACGCCTTGGCCCTTTACCATATTCATAATTTGCACCTGTTCACACAAGTTACCTTTATTTCCGGTTTCTTATAACATGGCTTATATTTGAGAATATAACAGATCCTTACCATGTCTGCTCCAGGCCAGTTTTCAAGCTGTTACAGCATAGTAGGCACTTGATACATAGCAGCCCTAATTAGAACTGTAACTGTGGTATGTGTGGTTGAAAACAGGAAGGATTCGGAATATGTGCTATGCTGGGAAAAGAGAAAGGAGAATGAATAATTTTGTTAAATCTGATAAAAACCTGCATTTTAGAAGCAAAGTTTAGATATTTGGCTGTAGGTTATCAGAGAACAGTTCTTAGGTCTGACCTTGACGTGGTCAGAGTATGTACTGTATTCAGCCTTCTGGTACATAATTAGAGTGTTAGGCAGAAATGCTGGTGATTCCCTGAAGAATTGGTCCGCCCCATGCCCTCTGCACTGCTGACAGTAATCTGAGTGGATATTAAAGCCACTTCTTATCAATTTTCTTAATCTTCCCCTTTTGAAGGAGACAGCTGGTATAGGAAGAGAAGATTCTAATCTGGATATTGAAAACGTAGCCTGTGTTCTGCCTGCTTTTTTAGTCTGAAACCCCAACTATAGTGTTTCCCCAACTGAAAAATAGCCCATTTCTAGACATAGAACATTATTTCATTAAAAGCTTCTGAAAGATACTTCTTTGTATCTTAAATGATAAGTTTTCTTGTGTGTAGAAATGTAATACAAGTTACTAAGTATGTGCTTTTCCTTGACCTTTCACTTGTAACTAGAACCACGCCACGGTTCATTTAACATTCCCAGAAGCATCCTCTGTGGTTCCCTTTGCTGGATCTGCTGTAAGACATGCCTCTGAACATCCAGGCTTTCGTATTCCTTTGCTCCCTCTATGATGAGCCTCCAGTTTACCTTCAAGTCTAGGACTCTGCTTTGCTACATGTAGTGAAACTGTGACTGATTCCAAAATAAATAATTACACAGAAGCTTAAAAGCTTCCATAAATTAGTGGGATAAAATATAATACAGCGCACTTTATTTGCCTAGTATAAAACTCAAGATATTCAAGATATAGCTACTTTCAAATAAACATAAATTTAGGAGACAGATATGTTAGTTTTCTTTCCTGCCCAACATAAACATGATTTGGGAAAAGGTCGGGAGACTTTCACACCATATCCTGAGAGCTACATTTCTCATGCAGTTGACTTCAAAGCGTAACTTCTAAAACTCACATTGCAGCAGTGATTAGATGTAAACACATACTTGTTTGAATTTTCTTTTGTGTGTTTATACTTTTACTCTCTAATGCCTTCAGATCTCTAGCTTTATTTTTCAGTTATTTTCTTCTGAAGCTTGTCATTTCACTATACTTTTTATTTAGTTACTTTGAAAGTAGTGAGATTGAAGCAAACTGGCCACTGATAATAGCAGAGGACTCTTAACAATATTTCTCGTGCCCAGCACGTAAGATTATGAAGAGAAATGCTTCGTCTCTGCAGAGGTTTTGTTTCACTTCTGTCTGATCCTGACTGGGGCAGTGTCTCTTCGAGCCCACCTGGAACCATTTCTTGAGCTACATGTGCAGATGCTGGCATGTAAAGGGCTGTCCTAGGTATAGGCAGGCTGCATAACTATTAAGGATCCAGCTCGTCCCATATCACTGATTCCTGCTTAATCCATGTACTCAGTGATTGAAGGCAGGGATTTTTTCCTAGCTCATTGCCCTAAGCACTTAGCCAACAACTACACAGAATTTTTTCATTAAAGGATCTATGAGCCTGAGATTCACACAACTTTCTTTACATTAGAGTTTGATTTCACAATCATATATTCTTAGAAATAGAGAACTTTCTGGTCTTAAAAGGCCTATATAGCAACCAGATCATCAGTTAACGGTCTTATCCCACTTTGAAAGTTGACTTATAAAAAGAGAAAGTTAAGGTAGCATTCACTGACTTTAGGATGTAATCTATCTACAGTGGAAAACCAAATTTTTCTTCAAAACTTAATGTAAATAAAGAGAACACTAAAAGCCTTAGAAATTCCAGATACTTAGTAAAAGTTACTTTGTGCTCCCAGGATCTGGTTCCCTGCATAGCATGTGATTGATGCTCAATAAAAGTTAACCAATACTGAATGTATGTCCCAAGGTGCCTGTGAGGAAAGGCATTTGGAGAGAGAACGTTAATTCTCCATTGCTTAGTTAACAGTATACCTGGGCCACTTTGACTGCAGTTCTTCAGTGAGAGTCACGCTATTGAATAGCAGAGCACATACTCCTAGTTTTTCTCCCTCAGTGTCCCCATCACAACTTTCCAATCCTGCTGTAATGGCCAGTTTACGTGTCAGAGTCTGCCTCTGCCCATATGTCCCCCAGGGCAGGACTCTGCCTTGTTCATGCTTGGGCTCCTGCCATGTAGTTGGGATTTGGTAACTATGCCTCTTTCCATAGAGACAGTGAAGCTGAGGCCCAGAGGGGTGGGGGAGTGTTGTTGCACAGAGTCCAAGTTCTCTAGTCGGAACTTGATTCTGAGTCTTTGAACTCAGCATTATGTGGAATCCCATGTCCATTTTCTGTGATTGCTTCAAGGAAGCAGATTGTCAGTACCAAGCATGTTACCCTTGTTGATATCATCATCCACAACTTTTTTGAGAACCCATAAAACACATTATAACACACCGTTCCTAGTTGATTGAGGGAATTATATTTATTTAATTGCCTTTCTTCCTTCTTCCTTTTTCTTATTCTCACCACTTAAGAAAAGAGCCGGTGACTGTAGAGGTGGCACCTCATCAGATCAGCTGCAGCATCGGCCTCTGGTCTAGTTAGTGGGGAGGATCCAGGTTCCTCCTGAGTCAGAGCAAGTGGGTCTTCACTTCTCAACTGCTAGTAGCAGTTGCTAGTTGTTGCTTAAGATCCCTTTGGCAGCATTCCCTTCTGCTGAAGTTGTTCCAGATTGCAATGCCCTCCCTACCCCAATCTAATACGCACACACACACACACACACACACACACACACACACACACACACAAGTTGAGTTCCCAAGTGATTGTGTCAGATTTTAAAAAGAGATTATGTTCCTACTTGAAAAACACAGTTATTACGCACAACATAGCAGATTTCAGAGCTTAGACAGAAGAGCAAGAACTTCATGGCATTTATAGGTCAAAAACATTTCTTAACATTAAATGTGTTCTTTGAAAAGAAGTAAAACCACTACATTATTTCTCTGCCTTTTCACTTTTAAATAGAAAAATACATTTTATGTTTCAGGAAATGTTTCCACTTAAAGTAATTTTGAAATATACTATCAGTGAATTGAAAGGTTTTGGGCAATACACATGCTGAGAAACTCACTTTTTAAGAATTTCCACTATGGGTTTGACATCAGGGACAGCTAAATAGGTGCACCATTGTGATAAAATTAATGGTTCTTATTTTGGGTGGCCAGCCACTCAGGGAAGAATTAAGATGCTCTAAAAGGCTTTGGTAATGTCATATTATGTCAAAATCTTTACACCATCAGCTAGATGAAAGCAGTAATCTGAGACAAA
>PVJI01028030.1:0-16989 GCA_004026765.1 Micronycteris hirsuta
GGAAAAAAACCCACCCAAAATATAGGAAACCGACTGTTTTGAGACATTGGACAACAGTCAGCATAAAAGAGCAATCCCTGAAAGAAGCAAAACACATGAAGTGAAACTTATGATTGTCCAGGTCAGTGTCTAGAGAGAGTATCTAGTCTGTAGCAGGGGGAGAAGAGACTTAAACAGACAGATGAGAGAGAGAGAGAGAATGAACAAACTCTCGAGATCTGCAGATTCCTTTTGAGTCAGCAGCAACATTCTGAGATAAAACTGTCCCTGTGAGGAAGCTACCAAACACTGGGAGAAGAACCAGTATAAAGAACCAGGTAGAACAATGTCTAAGGATCATGCCAGGAAGAGTTCACAAACAAAAACGCAAAGATCTCTTAAGGTATGCGTTGTCAATTGAAGTTGTTGGAAGAGTATTGCCTCGAAGGTGAGACCAAATTAGCCCTAGGCTAAAGGCTGGGCACCGGTCTGACTAAACACAAACACAAGCTTTGAAAGGTTCAGATTGTTTCAAAGTGACATAACTGTGTACCAGAAAAAATTCCTAAAAATGTTTAAAAGACTACAACAAAATCCAACACTCAACAACATACCATTTGCAGTCTCTAACATCTAAGCAAAAGTTACCTAGCAAGCAAAGAAGCAAGAGAATGTAATCTATAACAAGAGGGAAAAATCACTGAAGAGAAAGAGACCCCAAAATGAGACAAATGATAGAACACAAGGACATTTAAACAGCTATTTAAATATACTCCATATTTCAGGAAGGTAGCAGAAAGTGTGTGCATGACAAAGGCAGACATAGAAGACGCAAAGAACATGCAAATCAGGTTTCTAGAGATGGAAAATTTGTTGTCTGGGATAAGAAACACACTGGATGATGACAGCATGATGACGGCAGAGGCTGCAGGGGATAAAAAGAGAGCAGTGAATTTAAAGTTACATCAATACAAAGTCTCAACATTGAAACACAGAAAGAAAAAGACTGAGAAAAATGAAGAGAGTATCCTGACATATTTGACAATAACAAGTGGGTTATAATATGTGTAACTGGAACCTCAGAAAGGGGAAGGAACATAAAAATATTTAAAGAAATAATGATTAAAGCTTTCCAGATCTGATGAAGACTACAGATTCCGTTCTCTACCACATTCAGATGCACTGAATCAGAACACAGATACCCAACAAGTTGGATAGGCCTGTGTTTCTGATTTTAGAAAAAATGAGCCAGTGGAATCCTGATTTTTGTGACCGACCTGCACACAAACAAGCCCACGTGCTATGATAAAGAACATTTAGGAAAATCTTTGAGGAAAAAGTGGAGCCTCTCCTAAAAATCCTGTACATGTCCTAGATGAACTCTCTGTCTATCCCAAAGCTTCAAGCTCTAGTAAAGTAGATGGGCTGTATTAGCTGTGGAAAAAATGCGTTGTTCATTATGCAAATTGTCTCAGGGGACATGGGCACATTTCAGATAAGATGGGGCATGAATTAGGAGGGATTCTGCAGACTTCTTACAGATCTGTTTGCTTTCACATAAGTACCTGGAAAGGTAGAGCAGTGTGACTGTTCAAATACAACAGCCAGTCCTTTGTCTTAGAAAGAAAAAGTACACAGTTGATAGAATAATCTAAGGTACAAAAGAATACTCATTAGTATCTTGCATTGTAGAAGTTAATAAAAGGACAAATTCAATAAATCAAGAGATTGAAGTACAGGGAATATAACAGATTGAAGTACAGGGAATATAACAGCAAATGGAATGTAAGGAGAATTTACTGAATTCAGGAAAAATACCTGAGGTCCCAACTCTGTCTTTACAGAACGAAAAGAAATATAAAATCGAAATAGTAAACAACAAAAAAGTGAATTGAAATTGAATTATTTCAATAAAGTCTTAATATCATCATTGTGAACACATAAGAAATAAACAGAGATCAAAGCAATAGGCCAGACATCATATATATGGGGGAGAGAGAACACAAATACAAGAAAAATTGTGTTGCCAAATTACAGACCATAACAACTCAATAACAATAAAAAGAATTAAAAATAAAATAGAAAATAAATTCCTTGAATTAATGTCATGACAGTATGTGGAGATTGAAAAGGCACATCTAGTTAAAGAAAAGATGTTAAGAATAATCAATACCAAGACATGCCTTATTTAAATTATTGAGCTTCAAAGAAAAATGCATCAACTCTTCAGGCATCACAGCGAACAGTGCAAATCACCTTCTATAATAAAAAAAAAAATCAGGTTACTTTAACATTTTCCTCAGCATAGGCAAATGAATTAGGTTCTGTGGAAAGAGAGACCCAAAAATATTTCAGCTAGCTAAATTGTTTCATTTGTTAGGTAAATGGGCTAAAATTCTCAAATATAAAAGAAAGCAAACAAACAAACTCTTTCAGAGGCCATCTTGCCAGCACCTTACATTAGTGGAAACTAATTATAAAACTATAAATGGAGACTGATGTACCATATGCCAAAATGTGAAAGATTATGTCTGAGATTATGTATATGAAGGCTAAGAACTATGATCATGCACCAAGCAAGAGCTAGTCTTGGCCTAGGACCCTTGTCAATGGTTGGTACCATGAAGGACCTCATTTGCATACATATGAATATGTTAGTTCACATGTCCAAGCTCTCTCCAGACCTTCACAAACAGTCATGTCATCCCTGGGCCATCTGTTGGTCTAGGTGTGGTGACTTGGCCCATATACAGCAGAACAGCTCTAGGGAAGATTCCTTTGTGGTCTCTGAAAACAGGTTCAAGACTGTTTGGGTAGAGAATGTTAGGTTCCCAGATCCCCAAATATGATCTAGAATAGGCAAAAGAACAGAGTCCCTTGAGCGAGCAAAACCCTTGCTCTATGGGGAAAGACATGTTGGGGAAAACCTAGTTCAAGGCCCTTTAAATTACAGGACTTGGGGCAGGAGCACCTCCTGCCTAGCTCCAAGTGTGGTCCTGGTGTCCAGAGCACCCGTGAGTTCTTAAAGAAGCTACTGAAGAGGAAATTCTTCCAACCAAGAATTAATGGATAAACACTAAAGGATCAAACCACCATTGACTTCCAGAAGATGATGAAGGAATGCTTACAGCGTTAAGCACTAAAGAGACTGAGCCAATAACTTTATATTCCCTTCAACATTTTTTTCTGTAGTAAAGAAAGGCAACAGACTGGCATTTGCAAGAACATAAAAATTCAGAGAAAGCAGGAAATGCAAGCCTTTCTTTAAAAACACTATTTAATGATTAAATCTATTCACCCAAGAAATAACTACAGAAAAGTGTGGTAAAGGGCTGGTGATTACCATCGCATCTGTTTAAATATGGAAACAGGATAAATAACTGAGGGAATTATGGTTATATAGAATAGAATGTAAATTTTATAACCCTGTAATGTAAAAAATTATATAACCAAAATTAAGGCATGTGAAGTAAAGACTGAAGTATATGTAAGGAGTGCTAATTTCCTCATTTTTTAAAGCAGGGAGTCAAACTGCCTAAAATTGAAACATGTCCTTTAAAAGAAATAATAACTCTAGATATTTAATGTTGCTCCATGTCTGTGTTTCTTTCTCAAGAAGAGTAGGGAAATTGTATACTGAAATGAAGAAACATGTATTTAAGATTCAGCAGTTTCTTCAGCTTCCCTAAGGTTTCTTCTGTTAAGTGCAAAATGTAATACTTTCTCTTTAAAAGTAGCATGTATAGATTTATCAACTTTATATAAAATTACTTTTGTCTTTTGATTAGCTTATTTATCAGTCTTTCTACCTCTTTATTGATCTATTCACTTCTCCATATTTCTATCCACCAACTTCTGTATCCAACTTCTGTATCCGTCTATCTGTCCATTCCTTGACCTTTAAATCTTCAGCAAGAAATATCTAGAATGATAATCATTTAAGATAATTCTTTAGTGTTATTTGGATTGTTTTGTTAATTTGTTCTTAATATTTATGTCTATTTCTTGATTTTATTATATGACAAACAATGATAAGTTTCACAGAAACAATGAGTCAGCTATGTTTGCAAAACACTGATGCAGAATATTTTGGGTGAGCAAATTCCTGGTAGCAGTTTTTTTTTAGAGGGAGAGGACAAAGGAAGAGAAAGAACAATGGTGAAGGAAGGAGAGTGGGATTACTGACTTGAATGTCAAGAACCTACATGAAACTGAAGGCTTTGCTTAGGTCCTGTTGATGTCCACCTACGGATTAATCAAAATGCCCGTATTTGCTTAGAATTTCAAATAAATTTCAAGGATTGAAGTCTAAGTGGCATATTGGCTGCTGTTATTTATGATTAGCCAGTGATCTTGCTTGGGAAGGAAAGCAGGATTCAAATGCCAATTTACAATGCACTTACAACTCATTCTCTCTATTTGAGCCTGGGTGCTGAAATCTGCAGCTGATACCAAAAGAGAGCAGCAACACGTGGGAACTCTGGAGACTGGAATGGTGAGTGTGTCACCCCATGGGGTCTCTGTAAGGCCCTTTATTATTTTCATTGTTGTTTACTCTATTACAGTTGTCCCAATATGTCCCCTTTGCCCTCCTCCACCCAGGCCACTCCCACTCATACAATCAATCCCCAAATCATTTTCCATGTCCATGGGTCACTCATACATGTTCTTGGACTAAGCCTTTCCCTTTCTTTCCACCCTTACCCCCTTCCCCCTTTCTTCTGGCAGCTGGAACAGACAGACTGCTTTACACATGTCAAGGAATGTTCACATATTTTCTTATTTGGTTCTTATCAAAACTTTATATGACTGCTGATGTAGAAACTAAGTCTAAAAGATGTAAACTAATTTCCATAGTCCTTTTAGCTAGTGAGAGAGAAGTGAGTTTTACACCCAGTTCTTCTCAAAGCATAATTATAAAATAATCCATGGCCCATATGTTTTAAATACGTCTTTTCTACTTGGATTGTATTATCCATAATAAACTATTCCATTGTTTTGTTAAATGATTTTCCTGTGAATTTCTTTCTGAAGAGCTTTATTTCAAGTTACAGTTGGGCCTTCATATCCATGGGTTTCACACTGGCAAATCCAACGAACTGTGGATTTAAATATTCAGGAAAAGAAATCCCAGCAAGTTTTAAAAAGCAAAGCTTGAATTTGCCTCACACTAAGCACTACATTGAATCCATGTGAAGGAAGTGATATGTAGGTATACCTTGATGTAATCTGTATGCAAATAACATGTAAATACTACACTATTTTATAAAAGAGACTTGAGTATCCATGGATTCTGGTATCCATTGAGGTCCTAGAACAAATCACGCTCTGGATACTGAGGGTGATTGTCTTTTTTTTTTTCTTTTCTCCATTAAATTGATATAGTTCTCAATGTTACAATTAGACAATTAGATACATAGAAAGTAAAATGTTTTAAATGTTAGCTCCTGAAGATTATAGAATATGTCATAGATCATTCATTGCATTTTTTTACAGTGAATTCCTTCAATATCTTGGCTTTTCTTTTGTTTGTATTTACTGCAGAAGCATTTCTTATGATCCTGTTTAAAAATATGCATTGCTTTATTACCTCTCTATTATCACCTTCCCAAATGTTGTCCTTGGAAAATAGAAACAGAAAAGTGCTTATGTGAATAGGACTTCGTTAGAAAAGAAATTGTATTTATTGCCCAGTGTTTGGCATTCTCATAGGAATTTTAGTAGAACAGACTATTGATAAAAAGAAAAATTATCCTTCTGTAGAAATTGCCCTTTCACATACAAATGCTTAAACTCCAAAAAACATTATTTGAAATTATTCTCTTCTCTTAAGGAATACTAAAAATTTTCAATCTTACAATATGGAGGAAGTATATTTTTTCTTTTATTTTATGACTATTTTTTACTATAAAAAATAAAATGGACACTGCTGAATGTTATTTTTTTAATTTGAAAGGTAGAAAGAAGAAAATAGAAATCCTTATAGTCCCACCAACCAGTGATAGTACCCTGAAACTTCCCTATCCTTCTAAGCAAGTCAATGTCCTGAAGCACATCCCACCCACACCCTGTAAAGCCCTTTAGAAAACCCTATGCCTGGCACTCTGCTGTAACCAACCCAGTGCCTCATATTTTTCAATCTCATTTCTTCCTACCTCCTTGTAATTCTCCTGAAAACAGAAAAAGAACGTGGTTGATGATGCTTCAGGCAGATCGGAATCTCATTGCCTTCGGGTAGAACCAGCAAAAAATGGGTGCATGTAGGTTGATGCAGATCATACATACCCTTAATTGAATGTTTCTGTTACATTGTCACCTTAGTTCTTGATTTCAACTTACCTTCTAATCAATGTGCTTTGGGCCCATTCCTTCATACTCCTTGGCTTTATAGCCTGTTCACTGCAAGGACTATTTGGAACTCTTGGCATCCTAGCACATTACTTGCTTAAAAAGGATATTTGTTTTATTATTTTTCAAATAGATTTCCAATTTCTTGCTCTTGCTCTTCTCCATCTGACACCCTTATGATGTGAATGTTGAAATTCTTGAAGTTGTCCCAGAGGCTGCTTATTCTATCCTCATTTTTTTGGATTCTTTTTTCTTCATGTTCTGATTGGCTGTTTTTTGATTCCTGGTGTTCCAAATCGTTGATTTGATTCTTGGCTTTATCCACTCTACTATTGTTTCCCTGTAAATTGTTCTTTATTTCAATTAGTGTATCCTTTGTTTATGACTGGATCTGTTTTATGCTGTTGAGGACCTCAATGTGTTCCTTGAGCATCCTTATAAACAATGTTTTTAATTCTGCATCTGATAGAGTGCTTATCTCCATGATGCTTAGTTCTTTTTCTAGAGTTTTGATTTATTCTTTCATTGGGGCCATGTTTCTTTGTCTCCTCTTTTTGGCTGTCTCTCTGTGTTTGTTTCTTTTAGTAAGGGGAGCTGTTATGAATCCCTGTCTTGGTAGCATGGCCTAATATAGTAGGTATCCTGTAGGGTTCAATGGCACAGCTTCCCCTATTTTCAAGCTAGGTACTCGAGGTATGCCCTTTGTGTGGGCTGAGTACACCCTCCTCTTGTAGCTGAGACTTGATTGCTGTTGGCAGGTCAATGGGAAGGATTTACCCAGGCCAGTCAGGTACAAGGAATGGCTGTGACCACTGACCACCAACCTCCATCCTCCATGGAGGATCAGCTGTGCAGGGGCAGGGTGGTGGTGATCTGACATGGTCTGTAGCTGTCCACTGAGTGTGCAGGCTCTGGGGCTTCCTGAGTGTTACAGGCCAAGGTTAGCTTCCACCTATGTTCTGCCCGGGACCACCCTGCATGAGCTATAAAACAATTTGAGATGGCTGCTACTTGTGCTGGTCTTGGAGATTCCCAAGCAAAACTAAGCAGTGAATCTAGGCTGGCTTCTGGTAGTGCTGGGCCTGGGGCCACTTAGCAAGAGTTACAGTGGCTGGGGGCTTACTGAGGGTGACTGTTGCTTGTTTGATAGGATTTAGGAAGTTGTGAAGCATGAGCCAAGACCAGGCATTCATATCTTGAGGGGCTCATAACTTGGGTAGGATGGAGTCTCAGGGGATCTCTAAGGCAGGGCAAACAGTGTTAGCCAGGTTGATGGAGTCTCAGATGGCACCCACCTGCCGACTCTGTGGCTCGATGGTTCAGAAAAGGGACAATGGCCTCTGTCTGCCTTTCTGTCTGGGAGAAAGCTATCCCCCACCTCTTGTCTTGATGCAAAATACTTCGTTTCCTTTGTGTATGCCACTGGTGCCTTTCAAGCTGCTACCTCAGTGCTGGAGCTCAGAGGGAGTGAGTCTGAGTAAGTTTGTGTGTGGGTTCTTTAAGGGGAGCTCTTTGGGGTTCAGAAGTTTCTTCCACTGACTCAATCCCTGCTGGTTTTTGTTGTTAGAAGTTATGAGGACTTATCTTCCTGGTAATGGAACCCTGGGCTGGGGGTGTGGTGTGGAGCTGGGACTCCTTGCTCCCTAGACATCCCTCCCAGATTTTTATCCACAACATGTGGATGTGGGACCAGCCTGTTCTGTGTCTGCACCCCTCCTACCAGTCTGGATGGATGTGGGTTCTTTAATTCCATGCTTGTCAGACTTCCATCCAACTCCATTTCTGATGGTTATGAGTCATGGTTGTTTTATATTTTAGTTGTAATTTTGATTACAAACTAAAATGTGGTTGTGCAAGGAGGCAAGCCATATTTACCTATGCTGGCATCTTGCTTTGCTGCAGAAAATGGACATACAAATCCAGGAAGTACAGAGAGTCCAAAACAAGATTGATACAAAGAGTTCCACTTCAAGATACATCATAATTAAAATGCCAGAGGTTAAAGATAAAAAGAGAATCTTAAAAACAATAAGAGAAAAGCAGTTAGTAACCTACAGGGGAGTTCCCATAAAACTGACAGCTGATTTCTGATAAAAAAAAAAAAAAAACAAGAAGCAACTTTGCAGACGAGAAAGGATTGGCAAGAAATATCAATGTCATGAAAGCAGGGAACTATAGCCAAGATTGATCTACCCAGTAAAGCTATTATTTAGAATTGAAGGGCAAATAAAGAGTTTCCCAGACAGGAAAAAGCTAAAGGAGTTCATCATTACCAAACCATTATCATATGAAATGCTAAAGGGACTTATTTAAGAAAGAGAAGATCAAAACTATGAATGATAAAATGGCAATAAATACATATCTATCAACAACTAAATCTAAAAAACAAACTAAGTAAACAAGAGGAACAGAGACAGAATCATGGGTAAGGAGAACATTTTGATGGTTGCCAAATGGGATGTGGGTGTAGGGGAATGGATGAGGAGGTGAGGGAATTAAGAAGTACAAATAGGTAGCTACAGAATAGCCATGGGGATGTAAAGTACAGTATGGGAAATGGAGTAGCCAAAGAAGTTGTGTGCATGACCCATGGACATGAACAATGGTGTGGGGATTGCCTTAGGGAGTGGGGATGCTGGATAGAGGTGGGGGGCAAAATGGTAACAGCATAATCAATAAAATATAATTTAAAAAAGGATATTTGTACACACTCATTTTGTGTATACTGCCTTTGTTCTGATTCCTGAAAGTGAAATTATGGGGCTTTAGGTGATGGAGTAGACCTTATTTTTATGTCTCTTGGCATAGATTGCCAAATTATTTTTCTTGTTAATTAGTATTTACTCTATTTCAATAATAGTAAAAGTTTATCTGACAATGTTTTTTAAGCAAAAATTTACCTAGTTTATTTTCCATCCTTTAAAATGATTTTTTTTCAGATTTTATTGAGGTTTGATCTACTTATTCATTGGCAAAATCTTCCACTGATGTTATGATCGCAAAAATTCTGTGTGTACTTTCAAGAGGCTTTATGATACCCATACATGTTTTCATAAGGCTTTTAAAGTTTTATTTCTCTCTTTCATTTATCTAAATTTTTAGTATATGGTTTGATGCGGCATGGTAATATGATAATTTAGAAAATTCCTAACAGACAATTATTTCACTTTGAAGTATGGGAAACTAAAATAGGTCATTTTGGATCACCTATAGGGAAAGTAGAAAGTGAATTCTGTATCTATGCATAATTATGACTACTGTGCCTAATATGGTTTGCACACACTTGAAAAAAGCCAAATGAAGTTTGAATTAAAACTAAACAGGATTATGTAGGGACTCCTTATATTAGCTCATGATAGGAATTTAACTCCTTGAATGACTTATTAATGAAAAGTCCTGGAAGCCCTACCACTATAGTTCATAGAATCTAAATGAGAAGGCAGTATAAATTAGAATAAATGTGAATGCTTGAATTCATATATCAAAAGAGAACCCAAAATACACTCTCTTAGTGTCCCAATGACTAGATCTAAAAAAAGACAACAGGTAAAAGTTTATGAGTTTTTGTAGACATACACATTCAAGTAGTCTTCTAGAGTCATCTAGGTCAGATGCCCTTGTTCGGTAGAAGAGTTAATAAACTAAGACAGGGAGGAGGAGGGAGACATGTCTCACCCATTGATTCAGCAGTCCTGAGCCCAGTCCCATGAGATTCCTGGGCATTCCTAACATCTCAAGCAAAGATAGTGCATGAAGAAGGGAGTCCTTGAGACTCTACGCTGGGAAATGGGCTTCTGTAGCAATTTCACTAACACAAAGAGCATATACTAACCAAGAAAGAAAGTCTTTGTGGCTGTACCTTATTTCCAAGGTTTAGAAGGGGGAGAAGGAGGGGTATTTATAAGCCGACTAAAGTGTGTAACCCCTGAACCCTAATAGTCAGGGCTCAAGTGTATAGAACAAACTTACTAACAACTTTATTTCTTCTATACATGTGGCATTGAGACTAGTCAGGTCTGCTAGCAGCTTCACGCTTGTATGTGTTTCATGCATAAATTTGTTATCTCATTTCCACTATATATGCTGTCTCTCTCTTGAGTTCATCTCTTGTGAGCGAGGCAAGAATCGAGGAACAAGCTCAGTGTGGAGGCCCCCTGACTTGGGTCTCTCCCTGGTAACACCCTTATCAGGTTAGAGAGTTTCCTAACCATGTAATTGCTTATCCATAGCTTCTCTCTGTTTCAAGAGTCCATGTTCTTGGAAAAGGCAGCATCTTACTCTTCTGTACAATTCCTGTATGAATTAGTCTGGGATTGGAACCATCAAGACAGTTGACTGTTTAGTTTATTTTCTCTTCCATTATCATTGTCCAGGAGATTGACTCACACGCTAGTCCAGGACTGGGTCCACCTAGAAAACTTGATTTAAAAATTCTGGGGCGTGGCATAGTTTCCAAGTTTTCCATAGTTTCCTAGTTTTCCAGAGGATACTTATGACTGCTTAAGTGTCAGAACACTACACTGGAGTCTGTTTTTAAGAACTGTATTTTGTCTCACTGATTATACACTATTTTTGCTAGTTCATCATTGTTTCATGTCATTGTAATGTTTTATTTACCTAATAAGATCAGACTCATTTTAATTCTTTTTATTTATAATGTAAAATGTGCTCTTGTCTTCTAGAAGAATTTTAAATAATTTTCCCATGCTCAAAGGAAAATCTTACTAGGATTTTCATGGGAATTTAATTAAACTTATAATACTGTAAGAATTGTTTTTACAATATTTATGTATTTTAGGAATATAACAAATTTATATTTGGTTAAGATTTCTCTTATTTTTCTAAATGAAGTTATATTACTTTTTGTGTTAAGGACTATAATATTAGATTTATGTTATATTAGGTATCTTATGTTCTTGGTTGCTATTGTGAATGAGTTTTTATTTTGTTATATCTTTGATTTGGTTGTTATTATATGGTAGAACAATTAATATTTGACATTTATTTTGTACCTAAGCATTTTTATATTCTCTACACAATTAAAATATATATAATTTAAATTTAATCTTTATTGTATTTTTCCATTACCATTTAGTTCCCTTATATTCCCCTCCCCCCAGCAATCACTACGCTATTGCACATATTTAAAAATTTCATTTGTGTTTTCTTGATTTCTCCAAATAATGTTTCATATCTGAAAATTCCTTTCGTTTTTTATGTGGACTGCTTCCCTTATGAAAAAAATTCTTGGGTGAAAGCTCATTCTCTCTTTCTGGATGTGAGTATTGGTTTCTTGGATATGTTCACTTTCTGAGAATTCATCAAGATGTTCACATATGACCCATGTACATACAAGTCCAAGTCCCCCAGAATGTAGCATCAGCTGATCAATGGGCTACTGCAGCTGATGCAGATCCTCAGAGAGGACGGGCCTTCTCTTTTCTATCTCCAGACAGATGCTGCTGTTACTATGTTTTAGAAGGTACAGGAAGCCTGTGCAGGTCATGACTGAATTTCTCAATGATGATCCACGTGCATTTATTTAACAGAAATTCAGTCTAATCTCCTGCATATACTTTCCCTTGTTCAGAGCCTCCTTCCATCTCCCATGCAATGCTTTCATCTATATTTTAATGAAGAGTTAGGCATTTTGGGAAATATAAGTCTGGAATCATACTAAAGTAGAAATTTCAAAAAGAATTTCATAACACCTTTCTTCTTCCTTGAAAATGGCACAATGGATAATTGAAACAAAATTTACGGAAACAATGATAACTATAGACAGATATAGATATAAATATATAGCTTTATATTATTAAAAGAACTCACACCTTGGAGTCCTAAAACATTAATCTTTCTCTGTAACATCATCAGTATCTTTGAGCAGCAAAACTGGAGTCAGAATAAAGGTTTTAGTCTGTGTTAACTTTGGTCAGGTCCCTTAAACCGCCCAGCTCCTTCCCTGCAGAATGAGGGCCTGTCCACAGTCCATAATCACTGAGGGCACTTTGTAGATGGGTAGCTTTGTTACACAGTGAGGTCTTGGGGCACTCAGCCATCATAGAGGATACAAAAATAGCTTAATTACTACGTTATATTTCTTATAGCAGGATGTCATGCATTTCAGAAAATTTTCAAGAGAAATTAAAACCAAATATTTAGATTAGCTAGTAGCTCCAAGTTCTTGTTAACTACAATTTATATGCCTGGGTAGACATTTGAATAGCATTTTCCTGTACAATTTTAGATTACAAAATGGACACTGGACTTAGTGTTCATGGACATATATCCTTTTCTTTATTTTTTGGAATGATCTATCTAGCTATGTGTTTGTGTATGTATAAAAATACATTTAAATCTTTGTTTGAAGTAATTCCTATTTGGGTAAGAATTTTAGCTTTTCTGGAAATCACTTTGCTCCCTTGATGGAAAAAAATTGCATTTCTTTATCTATTGTGATACTGAGTTAATGAAACCAGAAACATTTTGAATTTTTATAAACAAACCAATCTTGAGAAATAGATCTTAAAAATGGAGGAATACAGACAGGATACTAACACTCAAGTCACTGAAAATCACAAGTTCTAGAATATCCAAGGAAATTTGAGAACAAACCTTTAGTTCCATTGACTTCTTTGTGATCCCAAGGAGCTCTTAAGAGAGAGGACAATACTACATTAAGAAGGAAACTGCAGTCTGATTCTGCCTGGTAAGGAGATGAAGGAAAAGATACATTACTTGCTGGGAGGTAAGTGTTGAAAAACAGTGTTGAAAAAGCATCTCTAAAACCATTGTGAATGTTATCCATCCATTAATAAAAATACAGCAAGTAGGTTATAGAGAGCAGGCACTGAATGTATAAAGTCATTAAGTCCCAGACCTTAAAGGGCATAGGAGTTGGAGGAGAAAGATAGTAAATAAATAAGAATATAAAGTATAATCATGATGCAATAAAATCATGTGTAGGAGAAAAGGGACAGCCTCAGTTTTTTTTTTTTGTTTTGTTTTGTTTTTTTTAAGCCAGGCCTTCAGCCCTGGCTGGTGTAGCTCAGTGGATTGAGCGCGGGCTGGGAACCAAAGGGTCCTGGTTCGATTCCCAGTCGGGGCACATGCCTGGGTTGTGGGCCAGGTCCCCAATGATGGTCATGTGAGAAGCAACCATACATTGCTGTTTCTCTCCTTCTCTTTCTCCCTCCCTTCCCCTCTCTCTAAAAATAAATAAAAATAAAATCTTAAAAAAAAAAAAAAAGCCAGGCCTTCAGTGTTTTCTGAAGCTCCCAGGTGATTCTAATATTATGTCAAAGGTAAGAACAAGTATGCAGGTTGAGCCATTTAAGGGATGTATCCAATGCTTATTGCTCCAGTGTAGATAGGAAGAAAGAGTAATTCATATTTCTGATTGGCATGGGAATGTTTGTTAACTTCAATGGACATATTGTAGTCCTTTTTTATTTCTCGATTTATGAAATTGAAAGATCCTGGTGCCCTGGCAGGTGTAGCTCAGTGGATTGAGAGCGGGCTGGGAACCAAAGGGTCCCAGTTCGATTCCCAGTCAGGGCACCTGCCTGGGTTGTGGGCCAGGTCCTCAATGGGGGCCACATGAGAGGCAACCATACATTGATATTTCTCCCTCTCTCTTTCTCCCTTCCTTCCCCTCTGTTTAAAAAATAAATAAATAAATAAAATCTTAAAAAAAAAAAGAAAAGAAAGAAGATCCTGGTTTCCTATCATTTGTCTTAAGGATTCCCGTTGTCTCAAATAATTTTCATCTACCACAAATTTGTCCAAAGCTATCTTTCCAAAATCTTTATTGTATGTATTGCTACATGTGTAAGATCAGCTATATGAAATGAACACTCAGTAAGGGAAGAAATGAACTTAGTGAAGTAATAGAATCAGAATGAAACCCCTCTGTGGCTTTCTAAAGTGACATGTCAATGCCATAAACTTTTTGTGACTCTATACAATCAGATATCGCCTAATTAGGAACAGATTAAAAACTAAACTGAGAATTGAAAACAGCTAATTAAACCAATACAGAACTGGGACTATTGTAAAGAATGAAAACACACATATATGAAGTTTTGGTTAATTTAAAGGATTTGGGCTGGGATTGACCATTCGAAGCTTTAGAAGATGATTCACTAGACGTCTGCCTGGGAAACTTCTATTTCACCTCATAGGCAGCGACTGTGATCTGTATTTTTTCTCCAAAGTTGTTGTCGTATTTCCCTTTTCATGGACCTCAAGATTACAAACAATTTTTTTCTCACCTGCTCTGTAGCCAGTGAGACAGAGGTTGGGAGTGATTGAGTCTAGGTTTGTTATTCTTTCCGACTACCATCAGCTATGTAACATCTTGTCCTTTCTCTGACTGGCTCCAGCCAATTTATCCACATTACTGTTCTCTTCTATGAATACTTTCCTCCATCCATATATTGAAACCAAGGTAAGGCATGCTATCAGTATACTGGGAAATGAAAAGAGATAAATTATTAGATAAGTTGAAGTGTCAGCCCGTTGTTCCAGGAAATCTGGATACCTCTGAAAAAGAGAATGGCTTTGTCTCTCTTGCTTTTTCTTTCTGTAGTTTTCCATCTCCATCAAGATACCCCAGATTTTTAAGCTATTGCTCCAAGGACTATTCTCTCTTGCTGCTAGACCTGTGGATTTTTCTTAGGAAATTTCTCACTAATATCTATTATCTCAAACGCAACTAACTCCTGAAGTAAATGAAACTATTTTGCTGCGTCACGGCTGGAGCCCCCAGAGGCTCAGTCAGACCCAACATTAAACCATGTTTCCCTCCATTAAACCTTGCCTTTCCTCTGTTTTGGAATCTCCCAGGCCCGGCAATAACCTTGCTATTGCTCTGCAGCAACATTTTCCTCCATTTCCTCCTTTCTTGCTGCCCTGGAGGATGGTTTTCTTGCATCTGGACTCTGTTGGGGGTAGTTAAGGTGGTTTGCTCTCTGAGAACCTCCCTTTCTTCTTTTAGATTTCTTCCTGCTCCAGTCGTTCTCCGTAACGCATGATTCCTAGTAGCATCTTCAGTATGTCTCCCTTTCCCTACCATATCCTCCGAGACTGCCATTGAATAAATTAACCTTTCTTTTGAAGTGGTTCCTCTGCTAGCTTATTGGCCAGATAGCCCCCCTACCTTTCTGCTACTCCTGACTTGACTATAGACCACAGTATATTTTTAGGGTGATTCTTTTCCTTTCTGAGTCTCTAGAAACCTTGGTTTCTACAAAAGGTGTTCCGGAGACAAAAATTTCTAAAAACTTTCTTAACCTTTGGATCTGAACCTTGGTTTTCAGGAGGTTTTCTCCTTTTTTTGTTTAAATGATGCCCTTCTGTTAACCTGTTTATTGAAAAGATAGCTAATCACAGGCAGCACTCATAGTCTGAAGTCCTGCAATCCCTGAGTCTCCTAAAAAAAAATCAAGAGAGAGTTTAGAGAACAAGGGGTGATCGTGTTGGGGGGAGTGGAGGGTTGTTGAAATCTATGAAATGTCGCCCCAAATCTCACCTTCTACTGATGAACTCATATCTGTTCTAGACCTGGAGCTTAAAGCCTGCACTGAAATGCAAAGAAAAGGTCCATCTCCTAATAGCTGAAAACATCTGTGCACTTAAACTCTGTTTATTTTTGTTTCTAAGTGGCACTTAAATGCTGTTTTAAATAAGCAAAAGCGCACCCCAGCTGTGCCCACACCAGCTGCCCTGGTCAAGCTGCCCTCACCGCCGCAGTTCAGAACAGTCTGCACGGTTCACTGTGATCCTCAGTCCCCATGAGAAGTTTCTTTGAACATTTGTTTTTTTTCTCAAGTTGGGTTTCTCTCAACGTTTCATGTGATAAAGATGAGGTTGTATCAAACATCTATCCCTCCGGCCAGACTGGTTCTGACCAGTAGAGTATAAGCCTAATGATAACAGACAGGGCTCAAAGTACTGGTTTTAAAAATGGCTGGGAAGCATCCTCAGGTCCCCCCAGAAACAGAGCTGTCGTCAGTGGTACTGAAAACTGCTGAAGCATGTGCCACTGACTTTTCTTTCTTGACTTCTAACTGCCAAGTCAAAAAAAGGCCTTGACTGTGGCCCGCTAGGGGCTGCAAGGTCTGTTGACTCCAGGGGCTTGCAACCTGAGAGGTGCCGCAGAATCACCTGGAGGGTTTGTTACAACACTTAGCTGGACCCCGCTCCAGGAGTTTTTAATTCCTGTAGGTCTGGGGCAGGAACAAAGAATTTGCATGACTAATAAGTTCTCAGGTGATGTTGTGCTGCTGGTCTGGTGACCACACTGAAAACAGCTGATTTACTTTGTGGAAACTGGAAGAGTAAAAGTGATCAACTCCCTTTATTACAGAGGTCCGAGTGAGACAGCAAGGTTTGGATTGCTTTTCCAACACAATGCTCCTGTGCCTGCCCCTTTCGGAGCGCCAGAAAGCGTGGCCCCGGGCTATCAGATTAATCAATCCCCCCCCCCCCACCCCGCAAGGAAGGTTACTTTTCCTCCTAGCAGGGGGCAGGCAAGTAGAAAGGGCAGCATAAGAAGCCAAAAGCAGGGACTGAAATTTTGCCCCTTCCAGTTGCATTGTTTCCAGTTTGAGAAGAGAAAGATCAAGTCAGGGTTTCTCTTCAACAGTTAAGCAGTGATCA
>PVJI01028031.1:0-16975 GCA_004026765.1 Micronycteris hirsuta
CAGAGATGCAAACATTTAAAACAATACTGGGAAATTCAGTTAACAGGCCACAGTGAAGTAATGCTTATTCTATAAATGCGAGAGGTGGTTTACACTATGATAAATATTAATGCTTTTCATAGCTTAAAAGAGCTAAAGCCCTTGTGTAGAGGTGACCGGCCCATCACTGATTCATTCATTCATCCATTCATTCAACAAGTTTTTCCTGAGCGAGGCATTATTTCCGGTTCTGGTATGAAAGCAGACACCGATTCGCTCCACCAGGAAAAGCACTGAAGGGAGGAAATGGACAACTGAACAACTGCTAATGAGAAACTGTGAAGGGGTGTTTAGATAAGGACAGTCCTAGAAATAGAAGAACTAGGTGGTCAAATTATTCTGAAATCAATAAAATAATGTTCACAATGAGGAAAACTAGGAGTATTTTCATTCAAGGTGAGAGTAACACAACTTTCATTTCCACTATGAAAGTGGAATTCAGCAAGTTTGAACCAGTGCAGCAGGATAGGTTAAATGAGTCATATACACTGGAAAGGAAAATTATAAAACATGATTATAATTGGACATTTATGTGATTGTTTACCTAGAAAACTGGTCAGTTGAAAAATATTGGAAGGTAAGTGTTTAGTAGGGTGACAAGTTATAAGAAAAATAGAAGGCTTTCTTATATACTTGCAACGGTCAGTTGTGATACAACAGAAAGGAAAGAGATGTGTCATCAAAATAGCAAAAAGTAGCACAGCATGCCTTAAAACAACAGTACATGCACAGGACCTGTAACAAGAAACTGATGAAGTTCTATCTGAGGCTGAAAAAGATGGCTTATCCCTATTTCTAGAGAGAAATACTCAGTATTACAAAGACATCAATTCTCCCTAAATTTTTTGTCAATTCAATTATAACAGAAGTAGTAATATAACTTTTGGAAGGGGTTAAGAAGCTTTTCCCATTTAAATTTTTAATCTTTATTTTTGTTGAAGTTATACATATTCACTTTATTTTTTATTTTTTAATTTTAAATTACAGTTAACATTTAATATTATTTTACGTTAGTTCAGATGTACAGCATAGGTGTTTGACATTTATATAATTTATGAAGTGATTCTCCTGATAAGTCTAGTACCTACTAGCACAATATATAGTTATTACACTATTCTGGACTATATTCCCTGTGCTGTACTTCACATCCCCATGACTATTCTGTGACAACCAGTTTGTACTTCGTAACCCCTGCACCTCTTCACCCAGCCTCTAAACCCCCCTTCTATCAGGCAACCATCGCGAGCTTGTTTTTGTTTTGTTTGTTCATTTGTTTTGTTTTTTAGATTCCACATATAAGTGAAATTGTATGGTACAATATTTGTCTTTCTCTGAGTGATTTCACTTAGCACAATTCCCTCTTGGTCCACCCATGCTGTGACAAGTATTAAGATTTCATTTTTCTTTTACAGCCAAGAAATATCCCAATGTATATACGAGGTCTCTCTGGAAAAAGTCTAGCCACTGTTAATATAGTAAGAACAGTTGACTAGACATTGATGTAACCTGGCAGCCAGGGAGAGTGGACTGGAATGTGCATGTGTGAACAATGCCGACTTCACTGTACTAGTCAGTGGGGCCATGGATGCTGTCCAGCGAGCATGTGTACTGTGTAGCCGTCGCATTCAAAATTACTAAGTGAGTAGAGCAACTAATCTGTATCAAATTTTGCGTGAAGCTTTAACATTCCTTCATGGAAACTATTCAGATGATTCAGAAGATTCAGAAGGCCACAGGTGGTGATTGGCAGCTTCATTACAACAATGTGCCCACTCATGCATCACATCTCATGCAGAGATTTTTGGCAAAACATCAAATCACTCAGGTGACTCAGCCTTCTACAGCCCAGATTTGACATCCTGTGACTTCTGGCTTTTCCCAAAACTAAAATCACCTTTGAAAGGGAAGTGATTTCAGACCATCAATCAGATTCAGGAACATGTGACAGGGCAGCTGATGGCAATTGGGAGCACTGTGTGAGGTCCCACGGTGCCTAGTTTGAGGAGGACTGAGGCATCATTGTCTGATGTACAATGTTTCTTGTGTCTTGTATCTTTTTCAGAAAATGTCTCTATTTTTAACATTACATGTCTGGATACCTTCTGGACAGACCTTGTATATGTAGCACATCTTTATCCAAGTGCCTTTAAGTAAGACAAGTTCTGATGGCTTGTCACAATAATCCTCAGCCTCGCCATTTCCAGCATCGGATTCCTACTCCCAGTGCCCACAGTCCAACAATTTTTACTGCTATTTACATCCATATTTTCAGACGAGAATTGTTCTGATACTTAAGTTTTACTTTTTAAAATCTCTTTGGAGATTATCGATCCACTTTCTATTGTGAAAAGTAAGATTTAGTTTTCTTAACCCCACCTCCTCCAACCCCGACCAGACCCCTCCCCAATTACACAGAGGCACACACATTTCCGTCTTCTTCACTCTGACACTGTTTTTGGTTCTATCAATCTCCAATGTTCAAAGTAAATATTATACACAGGTGAGTCTCACAGTGTCTTAAAATTTCCTTTCATATACAACTCGCTTTTCCAGGAGTTAATAATTATCCACCTTTAAATTTGCTTTGTTACTGACGTAACCAATGGAGAGAAAGATTGAGAGAGAAAAGGAGGGACAGGGAAGGGAGGGGGAAGGGAGGGGGAAGGGAAAGGTTGGGGGAGAGGAGGGAAAGGAGAGGGAAATTCAAAAGGAAAAAAACTCAATTCAGTCAAACACCTCAAAAAAAATCTAAGAATTTCAATTTCTTCTTGAAAATATGCATCCTGGACCATCTTTCCACTTCACAGTGGACTGGTTACTCTCTTACTTGCTGCCTTGCTTTTTCAGGCCCCCCCTTCATTGTCGTCCTGGAAACATTCTTTTTCCTCTTTCTGAGGTTGCAGCTCCTGTTTGCTGGGTTCCGTGTCTCTTTTACAGTTTATACTCTTGTTTGGGGGGAGCACTTCATCTAGTGGATTTCAGGGAACTGTGCCAGGGAACTGGCCCAGCGAGGAAATGCTATTGTCACTGCACCATCAGACACCAGAGTACACTGCTGTCACCTCTACTACTCTGCTGCAAACTAACCACTGGCACTCTCGGGGACATCTACACTGCCCTCACGGTCCCCAAGATGACCAAGAGCCTCTGTGGTCATTTGTGCCTGTCACTTTAAAACTCTCTCTGGCATGGTGTTTTAAAATTAACGTTAGACGCTTTTCTGTAAATACATCTTTACAAGCCATGTTTCTAAATGTTAATGTTAATTATATGTTTCCATATGTTAATGATAATGTTAAGAAAACTCCTTCATTCCTTTTACACAGGTCGAGCTTAATCAGGTGATACCCAAATGAGTTCATTCTTACCAAGTTGGTGGGTACTACCAACCTGTTTTGACAAATCTAGTTTATGATTTTAAGTAAACATATGCATTTTTTTACAGCAAACATTTCAACAAACATAGTAACCCATAATGCATGGTCTAACTACAAGGTTGTAAGTCAGCATGACATAGAAATATGAAAAGTATACCTTCAAGTATGATAAAAAATCTTTGTCCTTAGCAAAAAGACGTATGCGGAAACTCAACTTTTTGCTGACAAGATACAGTATAAGTTTAGGGTTTTTTTTTTATTTTTTTAATTTATTTATTTATTTTTAGAGAGAGGGGAAGGGAGGGAGACAGAGAGGGAGAGAAACAGCAATGTGTGGTTGCCTCCCACATGGCCCTCACGGGGACCTGGCCCGCAACCCAGGCATGTGCCCTGACGGGGAATCGAACCGGGACTCTCTGGTTCCCAGCCCGCGCTCAATCCACTGAGCTACACCAGCCAGGGCAGTATAAGTTTAGTTTTTATCGTGAATCCCGTCCCGCAGAATTCGTATGCTATGGCAGATGTGTAAATAAATTCACATGGAGTACATTGGACTAGAAGAGCTGGGACTACGTGACCCCCCTCTGAACTCAGAGAGAGGCCCTGAGCACTGCCCTAACAGGCTTTTACTGTTTTTCCTGGGACATTACATCAGAATGGTCTTCATTAGCTATGCGTAGATTGTAGATTCGCTTTAGGTGGTAGACAGCCAGGAAGGTACATCAAAAGGATTACGCAAAGGCAAGAGTGTGGCTGAACTTGAAAGGATTAGCACTGGTCTAAGGAAGTTAGATCCGCATTAGCATTTGTTTTTTTTCTGATCCAGGGTGAGAGGGTTTTTTTTAGCAAGAGCAAGACTTAACTCTAGGAAATGTGCCATCCTGATTTACCCACAGGAAAGCCTGTTTTCACACAGGTGGGGCCTGCTTGCCGTCCCACGTTCCACTGGGGTTTCTTTAAAATGTGGAGCATTGGGCTACATTTCCCACAGTGAGTGAAACGGTTCTCCTACAAGTTTTCATTTAAATTTTGGGGGTAATAGGTATATACATAACTGGTAAATACTACTTATCTATACAGTTGTCAGAGCTAGCACAAGAAATAAAAAGACTTTCATTTAAAAAAATTACAATCTGTTTCTAGTACTACTCTAATAGCATTTTTTTAATCAAATGATCAACTAAAGAATATCTTTAGCATAGCACTGAAGTATAAAGGTAAAATTACTTTCTGCAAGTCCACGTGTTTAATTTTTTTAATAGAAAGATGATAACAGGAATCAGATAGAGATCCATCAATCTGATATTTGACTCTACTTCTCCAATTGTTCTCAGTATGGCTTTGCACAGTGATTCTCTTCCCTCTGGAATGAAAATGGAAATTTTTTCTTAATTTCAGAATAGAGGGAAAATAACATCTGTGGGAGCATCAGTGGTCCCTCCTTGGGGAGAGAAAATGTTGAGAAAATGAGATGGTTTTAAGGGATTGGAACACAAATGAGGAAGAAGAAATTTAAGAAATAAGAAATTACGTGATGGCAAAAGTTGTTTTCAAGCACCGTGCCACTTAATCGGTGAAAATTAATCAGAGAAAAGAGTTGTAAGTACCCTCATGTTTCAAGTTAGATGAACTTTGAGTTACGTATTACCTACCTGTAACTTAAAAAACTTTTTTTTGCTTATTGATTTTTGAGGGAGAGAGAAAGAGAGAGACAGACATTGATTTGTTGCTCCACTTATTGATGCACTCATTTGTTGATTCCTGCATGTGCCCTGACTGGGAATTGAACTCACAGCCTTGGCATATTGAGATGATGCTCTAACCAACTGAGCTACCCAGCCAAGGCCCCTACCAGTAATTATTTAAATTTTATTTTTTTGCTTCAGATTTGGAGCAACATGACTTTGGAAGACATGCAAGTGAAAAGGCATAGGGTTGCAGAACAGAATTTATAGGCATTTCTCTGAGTTTTTCTTACCTAATTCTTTGTCCCTTTTTTGATGAAGAAGACCGGGGTGCTGAGAGTCAGTGCAGAGTGGCGGACGGCCGCAGTTCTGTAGTAAGCTCTCTGGTCAGGATCTCACCCAAGGGCCCATTGCAATATACATCCCACTTGTGAGATGACTGGAGCCTGAGCAATTCCAGGTGAGGACAGGTAGCAGAGGAGGCTGATTGCGACCTTCCCTGATGGCAAAGTTGGTAAATATGGGTAGAATTGAGAATCAAGATAATCAGGTCACCCTGTCACCTGCTAGCCAAAGAATGAGTTCTGCTTAACTGGGATGTATACTTCTAGGGTTATGATTTCCTCACTCCATTACTTCTTTCATTTTTTAATGAGTCAACCATCTTTACTTTGATCTTTTATTCTTTTTGGTGGTAGAAAATTAACCCAGTGAGTTTATCATTCTCTTGATTTGAGGGACGGGGGAGAGGCCATAATTGCATTGAATGTCAAGTGGGGAGCCTGTGGCCCCAGGTTATCCATCCTGTGGGGCATTCGCTGTGATGTAGAGACTCACCTGGGTCCTGGTTGTCATCACTCTTCTGTTGTGGTGTCCACATGCCTCCTTCATCCCTGGTTCTGTGTGTCTCCTCTTCATGGCCACAGGCCCCCTCCAGGTCCACCACCCCATTCTGGGCTAAATTTCCCAGATTTTAGAGGGGACTTTTGGATGATATCTCATGCCACTCTGGGACTGCATGAAACTGGGAAGTTATCTCAAGCGCTGTCTGCATAGATAGGCTGCCACGTCAAGTTGGCTCAGGGCATAAATTGAGATGTTTCCACCTGTAACAGGAAACTTATCTCAAACTGCCTTAAGGCAAGTTATTAGCTTGTATAAGAAGGTGAGGTGAGCTTCAGGGTGTGTTGATCCAACGGTTTAAAAATGCAATTAAAAACTTGGACTCTCTCTGTCTCTTGGCCCTGCCTTCTGCCTGTGGTCTTCATTCCGAAGCGTGCTCCTGTCTTGGTTGTTTGATAGCAGCCTGCAGAAATTTGGGCTTTCTCTCCTATATCTAATTGGTTTCTCATGCTTCTTTGTTAAGAATGAAGAAAAACATTCTCAGAAGTCTCTGGCAAGTGCTGTTTATCTCTAGTGGGCATAACTTGGTCCCGTACCTGTTTCTGAACCAGTTCTTAGAAAGAGGAATGGGACTACCCTCCGCCAAAATCAGGTTGAACCCTGAAGCTGAGGGTGGAGTCACTGTCTCCTCAGGCATTTAGTTATGTGGTGGAGGGCTGAGTACCCAAAGAAAATATCAGAGTTGTTGGGAAGAGAACAAGGAGGCAATGATACTGGTCAGGATTTAGTTAGGAAAACGAATCACTCTAGGAATTTCAAGCACAGCAAGACTGAATCCGGGGAACTGAGCTTCCAAATCATTGGGAGGGCTGAAAGAGGAAAAAGGCAGGGGAGTCAGGTGATGTTAGTCAGTGTTTGGGAACCCCAGGGAGCTGCTGCTGCCCTGGTGGGGACCACGCCTGTCCAGCCCTGGGTTCCTCTGAGCCTGTGCTCCAGTGCCCTGCGGCCACGCAGTTGCCACAGGGGCACCTGGCTGCCGCAGCTGAAGCCAAAAGTTGTGGCTCTGCCTTCCTTCTTCCCTTCATTCTTATTTTTTAAAAACCGATTTACTGAGATATAACACATGCCATGCAATTCACTCATTCAAAGTGTGTAATTCACTGGCTTTAGTATATTCGTAAAGCTGTGTTTCCATCACTACCATCAGTTTTAGAACGTTTTCCTTACTCTGCAAAGAAACTCTCTCTTTAGCTCACACCCCTAATCCCAAACCCCCGTCCACCTCCCCAGTCGAGGAAAACACTAATCTACTTTTTGTCTCTGTATGTTTGCCTATTCTGGACATTCCATGAAAACAGAACCTGGTCATATGTGGTCCTTCGTGACTGGATTCTTTCACTCAGCATATTTTCTAGGTTCATGCATGTTGTAGCACATGCCAGTAACTTTGTTTTCATTGCTGGATAATGTTCCGTTGTATGAATATGCCACATTTTATTTATCCCTTCATCAGTTCATGAACATTTGGGTTGTGGCCACTTTTTGACTATTGTTAATAATGCTGCTATGAACTTACATGTGTATTATATGTGTGGGATGTATACTGAGGAGTGGAATTTCTGGGTCATGTGGTAACTCTAAATATAAACTTTTAAAGAACCGATAAACTGTTTTCCAAAGTGGCTGTGCCATTCTGCATTCCCACCAGCAGTATATGAGGTTCCCAATTTCTATTTCTCCACATCTCTACCAATACTTGTTATTATTTATGTCTTTTTGTTTATAGCTTTCCTAGTGAGTATGAAGTGGTATCTCATTGTGGTTTTGATTTGCATTTCCCTGCTGGCTAATGATGTTGAGCATCTTTTGTTCTACTTAATGACCATTTGTGTAGAGAAATATCTCCTCAGATCCGTTGCCCATTTTTTAAATTGGATAACTTGTGTTTTTAATTATTATTGACTAATAATACTTCTTTTTTAAGAAAATATTTTATTTATCCATTTCTAGATAGAGGAGAAGGGAAAGAGAAAGAGAAGGAAAGAAACATTGATGTATAATTGCCTCTCCAGCACCCCCACTGAGGACCTGGCCTGCAACCCAGGCATGTGCCGTGACTGGGAATCGAACAAGCAACCCTTTGGTTCGCAGGCCAGCACTCAATCCACTGAGCCACACCTGCCAGGGCAACTTATAACGCTTCTTAATATAGTCTACATACAAGTCCCTTATCAAATATATGCTATTCAAATATTTTCTCCTATACTGTGGTCTGTCCTTTTACTTTTTGATAATGTCTTTTGGTGCATAAAAGTTTTTGATTTTTTGATAAGTCCAATTTATCTGTTTTTTCTTTTGCTGCCTATGCTTTTGGTGTCATATCTAAGAATATATTGCAAAATCCGAAATCATAGAAATTAACCCCTATTCTACTAAGATTTTTATAGTTTTAGTTTAAAGATTTAGGTCTCAGGTTCACTTTGAGTTGATTTTTGTATATGGTGTGAGTTAGGGGTGCAACTTTTTTCTCTTTTTTTCATGAGACTATCTAATTGTCCAGCATTTCATTTTAATCTCGTTCAAGTCCTTTTCACTAGGAGGTCCTGAACTGAAATCTGCCTAGCAATGGAGATTGGCAAATACAATTTCCAGGCTTCTAGCCCGGGTGGTACAAGGGAGAGCTTAGAAGGGTGGGAACCAGCCAGCAGCACCAGCAAAGTAAACATCGCTCGTCTGTTGGGGGTTGCTGTCTCTTCCGTGGTGTTTAGACAGCAAACCGGCTGCAAAGTCTCCTTCTACTCGAAGATCCTAAACCGGTCTAGAATCATTTTACCACCTCGAACCTTTCAAAAGGTGCAGGATATAAGGCCCGAACTCACTTTATTCTGTTTCTCTCCTTTCTGTTCTTCCTTCTCCTCAGTTCAAAGAATTCTAAAATTGACCTAAGAAAAACTCTGTCATCTATCTTTACAGACTTTTTTGTTTTACATGCTTTTGTTCTCTAGCTCGATCTCTTTCCTCTCCTAGGTTGGGTCCTCGAGCCAAACTGCCTGGCCTAGAAAGGAGGGCCTTGCCAGAGATGGGGAAAAGTTTGGATGAACTGGAGTTTGTCCCGCCACTTACGGTCGTGCTGCTGATGGGGTGGAAACAGAAATGACCTGAGTGTGGGATGGGGTGAATTCTTACAGTGTTTGCTGACACTAACAATACAAGCCATGCTAAGACAATAGTGCAACGAGAAGAAATCCTAGTGCTTTAGGAAATAAATGTGGTACTAGGCGTTGCCTACCTTTGAAGATATATTGCATTGCTTTTCTTAGTTTTGAAATAATTTGAAACACACCATGATAAGCTTTTTTAAAAAATGAAAGAAAATCTTAAAGATATGAGAAATTATTTTAGTTAGACTATTAGACAATATAAAGTGACATTTTGCCTGATAGACTGGAAATATGGTTTCAGGAATATAACGCGATGCTCCAGAGAATCTGAGGAAAGGAAGAAAGGTTCTCAAGGGGGAGATGAATAATTATAGATAAGGAGCTAAAATTAATAGGTAAGCAGGATGTCGATGCCTTTGTTAGAGATTTCCAGTTGTGACTAGGCAGGTATTTGGGGTAACTTGGCAATGGTTCTACAACTGTATTTTGTAATAAATCATATAAAATGAACTGTTGAAACATCTTGGAGACTTTAATTTATTCAGCTTAAGAGCTTAGTAGAGGGGAAAAAAATAAAGGAAAGTAAGCTGTAGGACTGCTTTTCCTGAATTCTAAATTTAGCTCAAACATATTTCTAATCTTCTATGCTAAGGGTATTTTCTTGAAAACGCATTTGAGTTGTATAATCTGATCACCTTTATTAATGCAGGGATTTAGATGGGCATAAACATGCTTACTGTATTTTACTGTGTCAATTTTTAGCCTAGGTAATCCTGTAAATGATTAGCTAATTATATTCTGTCTGAATATCAAGCTACTTAACTTAAATCCAGTGTGATCATAAAAGGCGAGTAAATGTTCAGTGCCAACAGAAGAGATTCCACACATAGTTACACTGGCAAAAGAAATGACACCGTGCGACCGGAGCCTGCACAAGATTAAATCCCCATCATATGGATGCCAGAAACCGGAAAGGAACAGATTGTGTGAAGGGCAACACAAATTCACAGCCGTCAATGGCTCTGTACGACCCAAAGGCAAGTATTACTCCTTCAGCTGATCCTCTTATGGCACTTGATGGGGAACATTCCATTGCTAATTGTATGAAATGCCTCTCTCCATGTTTAATTCAGGTCCAGATGACCTCATGTTACATATGGGTATTAATGAAGAACTGTTTAATGATGAATAGGAAAGGAAAACAGTGTGTGAGTACTCCAGGGTATAACATCAATGCAGCTCCCAGGGGAAATTCAGAAAAGGCGCTAGCATACTCAGAGTGCCTCTCATATGCACCAGTCCTCACGACAGGCCTAAGGGGAAGGCATCATTACCCCCGATGTGGAAACCGGATCAGACATATATTAGGCTCTAGTTTGTCTAATTCCAAATTCTATGCTCTTTTGGTTGTTAGTTACATTTTGACAGCACTCTTTCAGATACAAAAGACAGAAGGACACACAATTTAAATTAGGAAAAACAAGGAATTTATTGGCTTGTAAAACTAGAAAGTATAGACATGCTCTTTTTCATTCAGCTGTCTGCTGCAGGTGTGGTTGGATCCAAGGGCCAAGTGGAAGGAACTCTTTGTATGTCCCAGTTCTACTTTCTCAGTGTTGTAGTCACTATCAGGCAGGCTCTCAGGAGCTCCAGCTTAGTCTTCCTAGCCTCAGTACCATGGGAAAAGAGACCCTCTCTCTTGGTTGGAATAAAAGTCCCAGTATTGATCTAGTAATCCTAACCACACTCTATAAGCAATCTCAAAGAAAAGTAAATGTGCAGGGCCAGACATTCCAGAAAATGTGAATTCTAACTCTTAAGCTTTATGTGTAAATTTAAAGATGCAGACATAGACTGCAGAATGACTGGACTATTTCTGAGGGTTTTTTTTTCATGGGTATAACAAGATAACTATAACAATTGGTGCTGTTTATAAGATCCCTGAAGTAAACAGATGACCTTTAATTTTCTGCTGTTGAAGATCTTAATCATACTATAAGATCAAATATACATCTTCACTTGAATCTATATGATAATATATTGCATAGCATGCTTAAAAAAATACAGTATGTTTGAAAGAGAGTTAGACCACATTTATTAAATACCTAGTACGTACAGGGAGAAAGTGGGCACTTCACACCCATTTTCACATTACACAAACGATGCAGCAGGCACTAGCCACACGTGGCTATTCATTTTTTTCTCAAATACCATTTTACTTGTATATAGGCATATATAATATGCATAACCCTCATAATAAAATGCATTATTACTATTAGTATTTTGAACACACTGTTATCCGTTAGGTCAAGTAAGAATAAGAGAAATAAGTTTTTATTTGACTTTCACTTAGTTCTTCTTTGATACTCTTCCATTCTTAATTTAATTCCAAGTTTCTGACCTACATTATTTTCATTCTCTCTAAAGAATTTTTTCATTCTTGTTTATTCTATTGCAGTTGTCCCAATTTTTTCCCTTTGCCCTCTCCTGTCCAGCCCATCCCCTGCTCCCACAGTCCATCCCCACACCCTTGTCCATGTCCATGGGTCATTCAGATATGTTCTTTGACTAGTCCCTTCCCCTTCTAGCTGCCATTCTCGCCCTCACCCCTTTTCTCAGGCAGCTCTGTCTGTTCCCCATTTCCATGTCTCTGGTTTTGTTTAGCCTGTTAGTTTATTTTGTTCATTAGCTTCCCCTTATAAGTGAGATCATATGGTATTTGTCTTTTACTGACTGGTTTATTTTACTTAGCATAATAGTCTCCATTTCCATCCATGCTGTCGCAAAGGGTACGAATTCCCTCATATACTATGCTGCATAGTATTCCGTTGTGTAAACTTATGACAGTTTTTTAATCCATTCATCTACTACTGGGCACTTGTGCTGTTTCCAGCACTTGGCTATTGGAAAGAGCACTGCTATGAACATAAGGGTGAGTAAGTTCTTTTGAATTGGTGTTTGGGGAATCTTAGGATATATTTCAGCAGTGGAATCACTGGGTCAAGAGGCAGTTCCATTTTTAATTTTTTGAAGAAACTCCGTACTGTTTTCCACGTTGGCCACCCGAGTCTGCATTCCTACCAACAGTGCAGTAGGGTTCCCTTTTCTCCGTATCCTCACCAGCACTTGTTTATTAATTTATTGATGACAGCCATTCTGACAGGTATGAGATGATAACTCATTGTGGCTTTAATTTGCATCTCGCTGATGGGTAGTAATATTGAGCATATTTTCATCTGTCTATAGGCCATCTGTATGTCCTCCTTGGAGAACTGTCTATTCAGGTCCTTTGCCCATTTTTTAATTGGATTCTTTCTCTTCTAGGTATTGAAGTGTATGAGTTCTTTATATATTCTGGGGATTAAACCTTGGTCCATTGCAAATATGTTCTCCCATACAGTTGGTTCCCTTCTCATTTTGATGATGGTTTCTTGAGCAGTGTAGAAACTTTTTAATTTGATGTAGTTCCATTTGTTTATTTTTTCCTTTATTTTCCTTGCCCTGGGAGATATATTAGCAAAACTATTGCTATATGCAATATCTGAAATTTTACTGCCTATGTTTTCCACTAGGACTTTTATGGTATCATGACTTATATTTAAGTCTTTTACCCATTTTGAGTTTATTCTGGTGTATGGTGTAAATTGGTGGTCTAGTTTCATTTTTTCACATGCACCAGTCTAGGTCTCCCAAAACCATGTATTGAAGAGACTATCTTTACTCCATTCTATGCTCATGCCCCTTCTGTCAAATATTAATTGACCATAGAGGCATGGGTTTATTTCTGGGCTCTCTATCTTGTTCCATTGATCTATGGTCTGTTCTTATGCCAGGACCAGACTGTTTTGATTACAGTGGCCTTGTAGTATAGTTTGATGTCAGGAATTGAAATTTCTCCAACTTTGTTCTTCTTTCTCAAGATTGCTATGGCTATACAGGGTCTTTTTTGGTTCCATCTAAATTTTTGAAGTACTTGTTCTAGATTTGGAAAATATGCCATTGGTATTTTACTAGGAATTGCATTGAATCTATAGATTGTTTTAGGTAGTATGGACATTTTACTGATGTTAATTCTTCCAATCCATGAACATGGTATATGCTTCCATTTATTTGCATCTTCCTCAGTTTGTTTCTTCAGTGTTCTATAGTTTTCTGCATACAGATCTTTTACGTCCTTGGTTAAATTTATTCCTAGGTGCTATTTTTTTTATTGCTATAATAACTGGGTTTTTTCCCCTTAGTTTCTCTTTCTGATAGTTCATTGTTTTTGTACAAAAATGCCGTTGACTTCTGAATATTGACTTTTACCCCACTACTTTGCTGAATTCACTTATTAGGTGGAATAGTTTTTTGGTGGAGCCTATAGGATTTTCTATGTACACTGTCATGTCATCTGCAAATAATGAGTTTTACTCTTCCTTTCCAGTTTGGATGCCTTTTAATTCTTTTTCATGTCTGATTGCTGTGGCTAGAACTTCCAGTACTATGTTGAATAAGAGTGGTGAAAGTGGGCACCCTTGTCTTGTTCTTGATCCTAAGGGAAACACTTTTAGTTTTTGCCCGTTGAGTATGATGTAGGCTGTAGGTCTCTCATATATGGCCTTTATTATGTTGAGAAATGCTCCCTCTATTCCCACTTTGCTGAGTGTTTTTTATCATAAATGATCCTGGATTTTATCAAATGCTTTTCCTGCATCTATTGATATGATTATGTGGTTTTTGTCTTTCATTTTGTTTATGTGATATATCACATTTTGGTTTGCCGATATTGTACCATCCTTGTATCCCTGGAATAAATCCCACTTGATCAGGGTGTATGATCTTTTTCATGTTTGTTGGATCAGGTTTGCTAGTATTTTGTTGAGGATTTTAGCATTTATGTTCATCAGAGATATTGGCCTGTAATTTTCTTTCTTTGCTGTGTCTTTACCTGGTTTGGGGATTAGGATAATTCTGGCCTCATAAAAAAGAGTTTGGGAGTTTTCCTTCTTCTTCAATTTTTCAGAATAGTTTGAGAAAAATAAATGTTAGTTCTTTTTTGAATGTTTGGTAAAATTCGCCTATGAAGGTATCTGGTCCAGGGCTTTTGTGGGTTGGTAATTTTTTGATTACTGCTTCAATTTCACTAGTTGTTATCAGTCTATTCAGGTTTTCTGCTTCTTCCTGATTCAGTTTTGGAAGATTGTATGTTTCCAGAAATTTACCCATTTTTTCCCAGGTTGTCCAATTTCTTGGCACATAGTTGTTCATAGCAATTTCTTAGAATCCTTTGTATTTCTATGGTACCAGTTGTTAGTTCTCTTTCATTTCTGATTTTATTTATTTGAGTCTTGTCTCTTTTTTTTCTTGATGAATCTGGTTAAAGGTTTGTCAATTTTGTTTTTCTTTTCAAAGAACCAGTTTCTGGGTTTGTTGACCCTTTGAACTGTGCTTTTAGTCTCTAGGTCACTTAATTCTGCTCTGATCTTGATTATTTCCTTCCTACTCCTTGCTCTGGGCTTTGTTTGTTGTTGTTCTTCTAGTTCTTGAAGATGTACGGTTAGGTTGTTTATTAGACATTTTTCTATCTTTTCTAGGTAGGCCTGTATTGCTATGACTTCCTTCTCAGGACTGCCTTCTCTGCATCCCACAGGTTTTGGGTCATTGTGTGTTCATTTTCATTTGTTTCCAGATACTTTTTGATTTCTTCCTTGATCTTGTTAGCTCATTCATTGTTTAATAATATGTTATTCAGCTTCCATGTATTTGAATGTTTTTGAGTTTTCTCTTGAGGTAGTTTTCTAGTTTCAAGCCATTGTAACCCAAGAAAATACTTGATATGATTTCAATTTTCTTGAATTTGTTAAGGCTTATTTTGTGTCCTACCATGTGTTATATTTTTGAGAATGATCCATGTGCTTTGGAGAAGAATTCGTATTTTGCTTCTTTGGGGTGAAATATTCTATAAATGTCAATTAAGTCCGCTTGATATACAGTGTCATTCAATTCTGCAATATTTTTGTTGATTTTTTTTGTTTGGAAGATTTATCCATTGTTGACAGTGGGGTGTTAAAAGCCTCTATAATGACTATACTGTTGTCTGTCTTTTTCTTAAAGTCCTCTAATATTTTCTTTATATATTTAGGTGCACCTATATTGGGGTCTATACATGTTTACAGTAGCTATATCCTCTTGTTGGACTACTCCCTTAAGAATTACGTAGTGACCTTCTTTGTCTCTTGTTATGGCCTTTGCTTTGAAGTCTATTTTGTCTGATGTAAGTATTGCTACCCCAGCTTTCTTTTTCATGTCTATTTGCATGGAATATTTGTTTTCATTTTTTCACTTTCAGCCTGTGAATATGTTTTGTTCTGAGGTGGGTCTCTTATAGACAGCATAAATGTGGATTGTGTTTTCTTATCTATTCAGCCACCATATGTTTTTTGATAGTACCATTTAACCCATTTATAATTAAGGTTATTATCGATAGGTACTTATTCATTGCCATTTTTTCCCTTTGTACCTGTGTTCCTCTTTCTTTCTCTCTCTTTCATCTTCTTCTTAAAGCAGTCCCTTTAGCATCTCTTGCGGTGCTGGCTTGGAGGAGCTGTACTCTTTCAGCCTTCTTTTGCCTGGTAATCTCTTCATTTCACTTTCTATTTTACATGAGAGACTTGCTGTGTAGAGTCATCTTGGTTGTAGTTCCTTGCTTTTCATTACTTGGAATATTTTGTGCCAACCCTTTCTGGCTTGTAGTGTTTCTGTTGAGAAATCACCTGATAGCCTTATTGGAGCTCCCTTGTATGTTACTGTTTCTCCCTTGCTCCCCTTAAGAGTCTCTCTTTGTCTATAAACTTTGCTATTTTGATTGTAATGTGTCTTTAGTGGGTTTCTTTGGGTTCATCTTGATTGGGGTCCTCAGTGCTTCCTGAACTTGTGTGACTTTTTCCCTCACCAAGTTAGGGAAGTTTTCTGTCATTATATTTCCAAACAGGTTTTCTATCCCTTGCTCCTTTTCTTCTTCTTCTGGTATCCCTATGATGCAAATATTGTTATGTTTCATGTTGTCCCCAAACTCCCTTAAACTATCCTCATTCTTTTTGAGTCTTTTTTCATTTTGTTGCCCTGACTGGGTGTCTTTTTCTACTTTGTCTTCCAACTCACTGATTTAATCCTCTGCTTCATCTAGCCTGCTTTTAATTTCCTCTGATGTGTTCTTTATTTCAGATATTGCATTCTTCATTTCTAACTGGTTCTTGTTCAAGGTTTCTGTGTCCTTTTCATGTTGATGTAAGTCCCACTAAGAACCTTGTTGTTCTCAATAAGTTCCTTGGACATCTTTATAACCATTACTTTAAACTCTATGTCTGATAAATTGCTTGTCTCAATTTCCCTTAGCTCTTTTACTGGAGATCCCTCCTTTTCTTTCATATGGGGGTTGTTTCTTTGTGTCCCCATTTTAGTTGTCTCTGCTTGTTTCTATGTATTAGATTGATCTGGTCTGAATCACTGTCTTGTGGAGTGGCCTATGTGTTAGGAGTCCTGTGGGACCCAGTGGTGCAGACTCCTGGATCTGCTGATCTGGATGCTGTAGGAGTGACCTCTCTGTGGGCTATGTGGACTCTCCTGTTGTATTTGGGTCCTGATTATTATTGGCCCATTCGTTGGTGGGAACTCCCCTATGACTGGCTGGCTAAGAATCTCAACCCCCAACACACGTTTTAGCTGTTGTATAGGTATTGGCAGAACAAAGCAAAACAACATAAAACAACACCAAAACAAGCAACCCTCCTGATCACCACAGCAATATCAACCACAAGAGAGCAAAGAATAATAACAGTGGAAAGCGAAATGTAATAATAGAGATAGGTGGAAAGGAAAAAGAATATGA
>PVJI01028032.1:0-16961 GCA_004026765.1 Micronycteris hirsuta
CTGGAGAGAGATATTTCAAATCATGAAAAGCAAGGGACTACAACCAAGAATAATCTATCCAGCAAAACTTTCATTTAGAATGGAAGGGCAGATAAAGTGCTTCTCAGATAAGGTCAAGTTCAAGGAGTACATCATCATGCAGCCTCTACTATATGAAATGTTAAAAAGTTTCATATGAGGACTCAGGAGCGAAGGCACCAAGGCCAGATCAGCTACCAGGGAATTCAGATCAGTCACAGCCAAGACGCTTGTGAGGTAAGCAAGCAAAATACAACCAGAGAAACAAAATAGAACCAGAGACAATGAAATTTAGAACATTCTGGCAGTAACCAGAGGGGAGGGGGAAGGGGAGAATGGGGACAAGGGTATTCAGGAACTGCTATAAAGGACACATGGACAAAACCAAGGGGGAGGGAGGAAGCAGGGGAGGGAGGTGGGTTTGCCTGGGGTGGGGTGGGGGTAGGGTAAATGCGGACAACTATAATTGAACAACAATAAAATAATTTTAAAAAATTTCTTCCTTGATCTGTTTGTTGACCCATTCATGTTATTTAGCTTCCATGTTCTTGTGTGTTTTTCCATTTTCTTCTTCTTGTGATTGATTTCTAGTTTCATAGCACTGTGATCAGAGAAGATGCTTGATATGATTTCAGTCTTCTTAAATTTATTGAGACTTGTTTTGTGTCCTAACATGTGGTCTATCCTAGAAAACATTCCAAGTGCACTTGAAAAGTATGTATATTCTGCTGCTTTGGGGTGAAATGCTCTGAAGTTATCCATTAAATTCATTTAATCTAGCATGTCAATCGTCTGCTGTCTGGACACTGTCTGCTTGTTGATTTTCTGTCTGGAAGATCTATCTATCAAAGTCAATGGGGTGTTAAGAATCTCTTACTATGACTGTATTTCTGTTGACCTCTCCCTTTATGTCCATCAAGATTTGCTTCACATATTCAGGCACTTCTATGTTGTGTGTCTATATGTTTACTAGGGTTATATCTTCTTGTTGGATTGTTCCTTTATCATTATGTAGTGTCCTTCTTTGTCTCTTTTTATTTCCTTTAATTATTTTATTGTTATTCAATTACAGTTGTCTGCATCACCCCCCAACCATTTAGCCTTGCTTTTAAAGTTTATTTCATCAGATATAAGTACTATTACCCCAGCTTTTTTTCCTTTCCATTTGCGTGAAATATCTTTTTCCACCCCTTTACTTTTAGTCTCTGTGTATGTTTTGATCAGAGATGGGTCTTTTGGAGGCAGAATATATATGGCTCTTGTTTTTTATCCATCCAGCTACCCTCTGATTGGAACATTTAAACTGTTAACATTTAAGGTGATTATTGATAGATACACATTTAGTGCCATTTTATATTAGACTATTTTTCTCTGTTTTCTTTTAAAGATTTTATTTTCCCAACCCTATAAATTGAATAAACTCTTTCTACCCCATTATATGTGATTGCTTCTCCTGTCAAATATTAATCGACTATAAAGGTGCGGGTTTATTTCTGTTCTATGATCTATGTGTCTGTTTTTATGCCAGTACCAGACTGTTTTGATTACTATGACCTTGTAGTATAGTTTGATGTTAGGTAGCATAAACCCTCCAACCATTCTTCTTTCTCAGGATTGCTGTTGCTATGTGGGGCCTTTTGTGGTTCCATATAAATTTTTGAAATATTTTTTCTGCTTCCATGAAATACATCATTGGAAATTTGATAGGAATAGTGTTGAATCTATAGATTGCTTTGGGTAATACAGACATTTTAGTGATGTTAATTTGTCCTATCCATGAACTTGGTATGTCCTTCCACTTATTTGTATCTTCTTCAATTTCTTTCTTCAGTGTCTATAATTTTTCAAATGCAGGTCTTTTTCATCCTTGGTTAGGTTTATTCCTAGGTATTTTACTCTTTTTGAAGCAATTGTAAATGGGATTGTTTTCTTAATTGCCCTTAATTGTTTTCTTAATTGCCTAGTTTGTTATTGACATATAACATGCAACTGATTTCTGGATATTAATTTTGTATCCTGTTACTTTGATGAATTCATTTATCAGTTCTAGTAGGTTTTTTTGTGTGTGTGTGGAATCTTTAGGATTCTCTATGTACAGTAACATGTCATCTGCAAATACAGTTTTACTTCCACCTTTCCAATTTGGATGCCTTTTATTTCTTCTTCCTGTCTGATTGCTGTGGTTAGTACTTCTAGTACTATGTTGAATAAGATAGGTGAGAGCAGACATCCGTGTCTTATTCCCAATGTTAAGAGGAATGCTTGTAGTTTTGTCCATTGAACGTGATGCTGGCAGTGGGATTTGGACAGATACGTGCAGAAAAATGAATCTAGACCATGTTCTTACACCACACATAAGAATAAATTCAAAATGGATCAAAGGCTTAAAGGTTAGACCCAAAACCATAAAAATTCTAGGAACAACACAGGCAGCAAAATCTTGGACATTGCTTGTGGCAATTTTTTACAGGATATAACTCCCCAGGCAAGGGAAACAAAAGAAAAAAATAAACAAATGGGACTACACCAAACTAAAAAGTTTTTGCACAGCAAAGGAAATCATCAACTAGATAAAAAGACAACCCACAGAATTGCAGAACATATTCACTGAATCATCTGATAAGGGGGTTAATATAAAAAATTTGTAAAGCACTTATAAAACTGAACACCAAAAAAATAACCCAATTAAAAAATGGGCAAAGGACCTGAATAGACACTTCTCCAAAGAGGATATACAGATGGCCAATCAACATACGAAAAGATGTTCAATGACACTAATCATCAGAGAAATGCAAAAAAAAAAAAAAACCACAATAAGATACCATTTCACACTTGTCAGAATGGATATCATCAACAAATCAACAAACAACAAGTGCTGGTGAGGATGTAGAGACAGGGGAACATTTTTGCACTGTTAGTGGGAATGCAGACTGGTGCAGCCACTGTGGAAAGCAGTATGGAGATACCTCAAAAAATTAAAAATGGGGTCATTTGGAGGGGACTTCTATGCCTGAGAAAGATGGCTCCTGCAGTGTGAGGATCCTGGCAGCTGATCCTTCAGGTCTCTTCCCAGAGCCCCCACCTGACTTGCCTCATATGTCTTTAGTCCACTCTGCCCTCTCTCTGCCAAAGCCCAGGATTTGGTGAAATGTCCTGACAATTCTAGTTTATCAGCTGAGCTGAGGAGAACTAAGGACAGACTTTTCATCTCTACCTGTGCAAAAACATCATAAAAAAGAAAGTACTCAAGAAGAACCAGAACTAAACTTAGTAATGGAGGTGGTCCCAAGCCTGGCATAAGTGGCAGACAGTGTTGGCTTGAAACATAGCTTCAACTAAGCATCCACAGAGAGAAGATGGTGGCAAGATAGGTGGGAGCAGAGTCCACTTCCTCCTGTCCACTGGTGAAACACTTAGCTGATCTTCTGAGGAACAGAGCAAACAGTCAATGGTATTTCAGCATATATGAAGATTGGAGACCAAAATTATAGGAGACATTGAATGATAGGACGGTAAGAAGAATGCTTTGGGACAATAAGGTCCCCGGGATCAGTGTGGGGACCAGGGCGGGCTGCAACCCCAGGCCTGGTGCCTGCCTGGTCTGCTGCAAGATTCTTGGGAGAGAGCCAGGTTGGGCTGTGTGAGAGGCCAGGTGCTTGTTTGGACCAGCAGGCTTAAATAGAAAGAATTTTTCAAAAGAAAAATAGAAAAAAAGAGGCACTCCGTCCGTGGCTGTTTGGGGAATTCTCCACAGCAGCCGTTCGCCTCCTATGCCCCTTCCCCTGGCATCCCTGGGGTCGGTGCATGCCTGGTGATGGGGGTGGAGGGGCCCAGGACAGCCCACCTGCACAAACTCCGGAAGAACAGGGAACTATGTGCAACCAGTTGCCCCCGGCCCGGTGGCAGCTTGCCCTTCCAATCAAGGGGAATTGGGGACTGTGTGCACCCCATGATCTGTGGCCCACCAGTGACCACTCCAGAAGAACTGGGAACATTTCGCAACTGGGGGCCCCGGCCCCACGGCTCACTCGCACCCAATCTAGGGGCATAGCGGATGGTGCACACAGGTCTGCGGAGCTCACGCTGGAGCACCGGATACAAAGTGCCTACTACCCAGCCCCTGCGCATGGAGCCCTGTAGGGCAGACTGGCTCTGTAGGAGAAAGGCAGAAGCACCCCACTGAGGCGAGCTGCAGTCTGTGGAAAGACTTGACTCAGTGGGGTGCTGAACTACCCAGAAGGAGTGCTGAGAGTACCTAGCATCGAGGCCAGCAAAAAGCAAGGTGGTGGGTGAGTTGCCCCTAATTGTACACCTCAAGGACAGCATAACTAAAGGCCTAGGCTAGACCCAGAACGGCATCCAGGAACTGTGCTGGAGGCTGAACAACAGCAAAGAGTGCATCTCAGGAAGGGAGATAAGTGAAACCTATACCTTCCCAGCCTCATGCAGCCAGGAAGACCAGAAGAACAGGCCTGGCCTGACTGGTTTAAAGCCAGCAGAAGGGTTTTTTATTGTTGTTGTTGTTTTTTAATTCCTTCTTCCTTTCTGTCCTTCTTTATTTTTTTATTCCTTCTTCCTCCCTTTCCTTTATTATTCCTAGTTCCCTCCTTCTTTTATTATTTTTTAAACTTTTTTATTTTTATTAATTAAATTTTTTTCTTTTAACTCCTTCTTCCTTTCTTTCCTTCTTTCTTTTTACTCTTCCTTCCTTCCTTCCTTCCTTTCCTTATTTTATTCTTTCTCTCTTCCTTCCCTCTTTTTTTCCTCTCTTCTTTACCCACAGGTGAGACATTAAAACCTGGAGCTGTGAAAAGACTAGAGTTAGACCCAAACAGGGGTCATCCCAAAAAACAGAGACAGTGAGACAAATTTCACTTTGCTACTCCAGAGAACTTGCAAGGTGGGAGGGGTGAACACCAGTACACCAGCTGGAAGAGGAAACCCATCAACAAAGGAACCACCAACAGATAACAACTGAAGAAAGTGAAGGAGGGAGTGGAGGCACACTAACCTCAGTCCAGGACCAATCTGGAAATACAACTAAATGGTGGAGAAATTACCCACAACAAACAACTGAACAAGAGTGAGAGAGAAGCCTCAAAACCTTGTTCACACAGAAAAATCAGCTTCAACACAACCTGTCCACACCTGCACAACAGAATACAAGGCGTGGTGGACAGAGTGACACTCAGTTAACCAGCTAGAGGAAAGGACCCACCAAAGAAAGACCCAACAACAATCAAAACCCAAAGACATACAGAGAGCGAACATAAACAACAGTCCAAGACCAGCGAGCTCAGGAGATTAAGGAGACTTTATCACTGAATCTCACAGGTATCCTACCATAGAAGTTCATACCATAAACACAGGGAGTCAGAACAGATCAATTTAAGAAACAGAGGCTAACAAGAAGAGTCTCACAAACAATGGGAAGACAAAGAAACAATCCCCAAATGAAAGGAAAGGAGGAAGCCCCAGAAAGAATGAAAAATGAAACAGAGGCAAGTCAACTATCAGATATTGAGTTCAAAGCATTGGTTATCAGGAAGCTCAATGAGCTCACAGAGAATTACCAGAAACTACAGGGAAACTACAATGAACTCACTGCAAACTATATCAATATGAAAAGGGAAGTAGAAACTATCAAGAACAGCCAAGAGGAAGTGAAGAATACAATATCTGAACTGAAGAACACATAGAAGGAATCAAAATCAGGCTCAATGAAGCAGAGGATCAGATCAGTGAGTTGGAGGACAAGGTAGAAAAAACACCTAGAAAGAGCAAGAAAAGGAAAAGAGGCTCAGAAAGAATGAAGAAGGATTAAGGGAAATTCAGAACAACATGAAACATAATAATATTTGTATAACAGGGATACCAGAAGGAGAAGAAGAAGAGCAAGGGATAGAAACCTGTTTGAAAAAGTAATGATGGAAAACTTCCCTAATCTGATGAGAGAAAAAGTCACACAAATCCAGGAAACACAGAAAGTCCCAATCAAAAGGAACCCAAAGAGGCCCACTTCAAGACACATCATAATTAAAATGGCAAAATTCCAAGACAAAGAGAGAATCTTAAAGGCAGCAAGGCAAAAACAGGAAGTAACATACAAGGGAGCCCCGATAAGGTTAGCAGCTGACTTCTCAATGGAAACGCTCCAAGCCAGAAGAGAATGGCAAGAAATATTCCAAGTAATGAGAACCAGAGGCCTGCAACCAAGGCTACTGTACCCAGCAAGGCTCTCAATCAAGATAGAAGGCCAAATAAGGAGGTTCCCAGACAAAAGAAGTCTAAAAGAATACACCTCCACCAAACCAGCTCTGCAAGAGATGCTAAAGGGACTGCTTTAAGGAAAGGAAGGAAAAGAGAGAAAGAGAGAGGAACACAGGTATAAAAAAAATGGCAATGAATAAGTACCTATCGATAATAACCTTAAACGTAAATGGATTAAATGCTCCAATCAAAAGACATAGAATAGCAGAATGGATAAGAAAGCATGGCCCACACATATGCTGCCTACAAGAGACCCACCTCAAGACAAAAGACCTACACAGACTGAAAGTGAAGGGCTGGAAACAAATTTTCCGAGCAAATGGACAGGAAAAAAAGCTGGGGTAGCAATACTCATATCAAATAAAATAGACTTCAAAAAAAGAGCCATAAAGAGAGACCCAGGACACTTCATAATACTCAAGGGAAGGATCCACCAAGAAGACACAAACATTGTAAATATATATGCACCAACATAGGAGCACCCAAATACATAAAGAAAATCTTGGAGGGCCCTGGCTGGTATAGCTCAGTGGATTGAGTGTGGGCTGGGAACCAGAGGGTCCTGGTTCGATTCTCAGTCAGGGCACATGCCTGGGTTGCAGGCCAGATCCCCAGTGAGGGTCATGTGAGAGGTAACCATATATTGCTGTTTCTCTCCCTCTTTCTCCCTCCTTTCCCGTCTCTCTAAAAATAAATAAATAAAATCTTAAAAAAAAAAAAAAAGAAAATCTTGGAGGACTTCAAGAAAGATATTGACAGCAACACAATTATAGTGGATTTTAACACCCCACTGTCAAAAATGAACAGATCTTCCAAAAAAAATCAACAAAGATATTGTGGCATTGAACAATGCCCTAGGTGAAGAAAAAAAAAAAGGATCTGCCTTGTGACCCAGCAATCCCACATTTGGGAATATATCCAAAGGAACCCAAAACACCAATTCAAAAGAACATAAGCACCTCTATGTTCATTGAAGCATTATTTACAATTGCCAAGATATAGAAGCAGCCCAAGTGTCCGTCAATAGGTGAGTGAATAACACAACTATGAAACATTTACACAATGGAGTTCTATTTGGCCACAAAAAAGAAAAAATTTTTACCGTTTGCAACAGTATGGATGGACCTGGAGAACATTATGCTAAGTGATAAAAGTCAGTCAGAGAAAGACAAACACCATATGATTTCACTCATATGTGGAATCTAATGAACAAACTGAAATAAGAAATAGAACAGAGACAGATTCATAGATGGAGAACAAATGACAACTAGTGGGGGGGCGTTAGGGGTGGAGGGATTGAGCAAAAAAGAAAAAGGACTCAGGAACATGGACAAAAGGGTGGGGATTGCTGCAGGCAGGGGAAAAATGGTAATGGAAAAATATATTATATATTCAAAAATAAAACATGTAATTGATTAAAAATAAAAAAAGATTTTATTTCTTTATTGATTTTTAGACAGAGGGGAAGGGAGGGAGAAAGGGAGGGAGAGAAACATCATTGTGTTATGGCTTCTTGCGCACACCCTATTTGGGACTTGGCTCGCAACCGAGGCATGTGCCCTAGACTAGAAATCGAACCTGTGACCTTTTGGTTCTCAGGCTCAAACCACTGAGCCATACCAGCCAAGGCTCTTTTCTTCTTCTCCTTCTCCTCCTCCTCCTCCTCCTTCTTCTCCTTTCTTCTCCTTCCCCTCCCACTCCCCCTCCTCCTCCCCTCCCCCTCCTCCACCTCCTCTTCTTCTTCTTCTCCTTCTCCTTCTACTCCTTCTTCTTCTTCTTCTCCTCCTTCTCCTAGCACACCCTTTAACATTTGTCACAGTACTGCTTTAGTGTTAACAAACTCCTTTAGCTTTTTCTTGTCTTGGAAGCTCCTTATTTCTCCTTCAATTTAAATGATAGCTTTCCTGGGTAAAGTAGCATTGGTTGTAGGTCCTTGCTTTTCACCACCTTGAATATTTCACATCACTCCCTCCTGGCCTGAAATGTTTCTGTTGAGAAATCAGATGACAGTCTAATTGGTGCTCTCTTGTAGGTAACTGCCTGTTTTTCTCTTGCAGCTTTCAGGTCTATCCTTGTCTTTAAGTCTTATCACTTAATTATGATGTGTTTCTGTGTAGGCCTCTTTGGGTCCAACTTGCTTGGGACTCTCTGAGCTTCCTGGACTTGTGTGTCATTTTCCTTGCCCAGATTAAGGAAGTTTTCAGTCATTATTTCTTCAAATAGGTTCTCAATCCCTTGCTCACTCTTTTCTTTTTCTGGTATTCTCATGATGCGGATGTTGCTGTGCTTCATGTTGTCCTAAATGTTTCTTAAGCTCTCTTCATTAAAAAAATTTTTTTTTTCTTTTCGTTGCTCTGCCTGGATGTTTTTTTTCTATCTTGTCTTCCAAATCACTGATTTGATCCTCTGCTTCACCTAATGTACTGTTTATTCCTTCCAATATATTATTTATTTCAGATATTGCATTCTTTACTTCCAACTCATTCTTTTTTTATAGTTTCTATGTCTTTTTTCATGCTGCTGAGTATCCTTATAATCATTCTAAACTCTATCTGATAAATTGCTTGCCTCCCTCTCATCCATTTCTTCTTCTGAAGAATTCTCTTGTTCTTTCATTTGGGGTCTGTTTCTTTGTCTTCCCATTTTGGCTGCTTCTTTGTGTTTTCTATCTTAGTTGTTAAACTAATCAATGATATAGCCTCAAGCTGTACTCAGCAGCCCAGTTTAAGCACCACAGGGTGGAGCAGAGTAATTCCTCTGGGTGGGCCTAATGCTTCCCCTAGGCTCACGCCACTTGGAGAGGAGTGTCTGCCTGAGAAAAAAAGGATGGGGAATGGCTCAGCACAGGTATCCTGGTAGCTGTTCCTTCAGTTCTTTCCCCAGAGCCACCAACCTGACTCTCCTCAAGCATCTTTAGTCCACTCTGCCCTCCCTCTGACAGAGCCCAGGGTAAGTGGCTGCAAATGAAATTTTGTGCATTGGCCCTCTCTGCATCTATAGCCATCTCTCACTGGCAGGCAGAAACCCTGCTACTTTGCGCAGCTGGATGTTATCTAGGTTCCTTTCCAGCACTGGTGCTGTAGGCTGGGGAGCACAACTTGTGATTTAGACCTCATACTTCTCAGCGGGAACTCCCATCCCCTGAAATATCCCTCCAGAACTTTGGCTGCCACACATGGGAGCCGAGTCAGTTCTCTCACACTTCATCCACACTCCCTACCAGTCATGTTGTGGTGAAGTGGTTTCTTCCATATGTCCTTGATTATAAGACTTCCTCCAGCTTTCTCTTATTCCTCTGCCAACTTGGATCTCATTCTTAATTTCTTTTTGGATTGTTTATTATGAATATATAGAAACACAACTTATTTTTGATTGTGTATCTTGCTACTTTGATGAATTCACTTATTCATTCTAACAGTTTTTTGGTGTGGAATCTTTATGATTTTCTACTTATAAGGATATGTCATATGTGGACAAAGTTCATTTTACTTCTTCATTTACAATTTGAATACTTTTTATTTCTTTTTCTTGCCCAATTTCTCTGTCTAGAATTTCTAATACTATTTTGAATAAAAGTGGCAAAAGCAGATATCCTTGTCTTCTTCTTGAATTACATGGAAAAATTACTGTCTTTCACCATTAAGTATGATGTCAGCTGTGGATTTTTCATATATGGCTTTTATTATATAAAAGTAGTTTCCTTCAACTCTTAATTTCTTGAGTGTTTTTGCCACAAAAGAGTGTTGGATTTTGTCAAACGCTTTTTCTGCATCTATTGAGATGCTAATTTGAGTTTTTCCCCTTCATTCTGTTAATGTGCTATGTAACATTGATCAGTTTTTGTATGTTGACCCCACTTGGTGTATAATACTTGTAATATGCTGTCAGACTTAGTTTGATGATATTTTGTTGATTTTTGCATCAATGTTTATAAGAGACATTGGTCTCATTCTTGCAGTGTCTTTGTCTGGGCTTTGTATCAGGGCAATGTTAACTTCACAGAATGTGTTCTCTCCTTTTCATTTTTTGCAAGAATTTGAAAAGAATTGGTATTAGTTCTTTAATATTTAGTAGAATTCACCAGAAAAGCCATCAGCTCCAGGGATTTTCTACATCAGGAGGTTTTTGATTACTGACTCAATCTTATTACTAGTTACAGATCTACTCAGATTTTCTATTTCTTGTTGATGCAGTCTTTAGAGGTTTTGTGTTTCTAGGAATTTGTCCATTCCATCTAGGTTAACTGAGTGGTTAGTTATCCAATTGTTCACAGGACTCTCTTTTAATCCTTCTTACTTCTGTGAAATCAGTAGTGGTGTCCTCTCCTCACTTCTGATTTTAGTAACTTGCTCTACTCTTTTTTTTTTCTTAGCCAAACTGTACGATGGTTTCTCAATTTTGTTAATCTTTCCAAAAAACCAACATTTGGTTTTGTTTATTTTCACTATTGTCTTTTGTTTCTCTATTTTATTTGTCTCTGTTCTAATCTTTATTATTGGGTTTAGTACTCCTTTTGCTTGTTTTTGAAGTTGTAAAGTGGGTGACTGATTTGAGGTCTTTCTTTTTTTTTTAATATAAGCATTTACAGCTATAAACTCTCCCCTTAGCAGTGGTTTCACTGCATCCCATTAGATACTAGAGTGGATTGAGATTTGTATAAAGAATCAAATGAGAATGCATAGGTATATAGAAAGCCATGGAAGCAGTGACAAAAAAAGTCCTCTTCTTTGTTAAATTATCCATAGGGAGGATAATTTAACACGATGGCTTCTAGGGTCTTATGTTTATTGATCAGATGGCTTCTTAACTTCCTAATTCAGATTTATACGCAACATCATGAGAGAAAGGGCTATAAACTAGTTATTCTTAGTTTTTCACTAACTTCTACCTTTTCTTTCCTGAATATTTCCTCTTTACACCCTCCATACTTTAGTCTAGGACATGCCCAGGATAGACTGTCTTCATTTTGCTGCCTCAATTTCCAGGGGCAAAATTCCCTGAGAGGGAAGCTTGGACTTAAGGAAGTGGGGGAAACCCCTAGTGAGGAGAAGGTGAGGCAACACACCTGCTTGAAGAAACCAGACTCATGGAGGTGACCGTCACTTTACGGGTGTCTCGGCAATAAGAGTCAGGAGTCCGAATGCAGTGAGCAGCAGGGGACTTAGCAGACGTGACCGACTAAGCCCCGAACTGATTTGTCTCATCATATTTATTGTGCTGTATCAGAACATGCAAGCAGGATGTGGGATTATTTGTTCCAGCTTGGCAATATGCTTATCAAGCCTGCAGGGACACATACACTTTTTAATGACTTCATTCTTACTTTAGCAATTCCCAAGAACCCTGGAGGAGATACCACATGTGAGAGGAACACTCTGTCTTTGGCGGCGTTCCACCATCCTCGCACACCAGTTTGCTGGTCATGCAAGGACACAGGGCCCCCTCACATGGGCATGTTTCCTACAGGATCCCTCCAAGTTTAACCCCTTCACACCACAGGCGACATCCTTTTAGCTCTGACACTAAATGAGCTTCCTGACTGGGCTCCCTTCCCCACACTCGCTGCCCTAGAGCCTCCAGCCACGGTCCCAGGTCCCCCCTGTCACAGCACCTGGGCAGCAGCAGAAATAACTGTGGACTTGAGCTTTTTGTACCTACTCTTTTGTCCTCCTTATGTCCCAAGTAAATAAAATTACTAGGAAAAGTGGGAGGTGGGAAGATTTAGCCAGCAAACAGTCAACAAAAACTTTCCCACTCTGGCTGGTGTGGCTCAGTGGATTGAGCGCCAGCTTGGCCTGCCAACCAATATATCACCAATTCAGTTCCCAGTCAGGGCACATGCTTGGGTTGTGAGCCAGGTCCCCAGTTGGGGCCATGGGAGAGATAATCCATTGATGTTTCTCTCACACATCCATGTCTCTCTCCCTTTCTCCTCCCCTTCCCCTCTCTCTAAAAATAAGTAAATAAAATTTAAAATAAAAACATTTTCAACCCTTAAGGTCTGGTCCAAATGGCACCTTCTATCCAGATTTTCCCATAGCCCATGGGCTGCACTGGTCTCTCTCCCATGAGTTCCTTTAAATGGTGCACATATGAAACTGATCACACACGGGAGGGGGGAGGGATACATGTTCACTTGTCCAGTTCTCAGTCAGTCGTTCAGGGTAAACAGGGTTATTGCTAGTCTACATTTCAGGAAATGGAAACTTAGGTTCTTCCTGATCAAACTTAGGTTCTTACCTGATCACAGCTAAGTAGTAGAGCTGAGATTTGAGCCTTTATTTAAAAAGGTAAATATTACCCCCAAACTTTCAAAATTATTTTTCTAAACTGACAAATGTTCCCTGACTGCTAAATGTGGAGGAGAAACAAGGACTAACTGGTGAAAGTTACGGGAACACATTTGGAACTGCGTCGGTGGGGTGGGTTGGGAAGGGGTTGAGGGCTGGCAGAAGGAGAGAGACTGCTGGGCGGAAAAGGGGCTGGGGGCTCAGCGTCCTGGGGCACCAGGCAGCAGGAGAGGAGGCAGGTCAGACATCTGAGCCAAGAAGTGAGATGTTGCCTTAACAATGACACTGTAGACAAAAGGCTTTTCTGGTGACCCCTGAGCCTAGCCCCACCTCCTCTCCCTGTCCTCTGCCACCAGCTATGCAGATTCTAGTGAGCAGAAGGTGAGACAGGACTCACCAGAGGAACTAGAGTTATTCTGGACACGGGTAATGGCAGATCACCCCTAAACAGCCCCCTTCTTGCTCCTGGAACCTCTGTCCTACTTTCTTCTACGCTCAGGGAGGCTTCCTAATACTTAGGGCTGGGGCTGCAGGGCAGCTTCATCCGGGGCTTTAGTTCTCCTGGTTGGTTCACCCTTTCCCACTCCTCCTCTGTCAGGGTGAAAGACAGGTGAGCATCCTATTTAAAAACATTTGCAGCCACCACACATGTAATTAAATGACATTCAACAGTTGTGTGACATATTAGCTCTGGTATTGAAATTGGAAATATTCTTTTAATGAGATCAGAGAGATGGCTATTTAAAATACAGTTTATAAGGCTTAGAGTTTCCTCTCACGTTCCAAGCACACAGTTCATTTTATGTGTTGGTTCATCCACTTACTAACACACAAACATTTACTAAGCACTATGTAGACACTCAGTAAAGAAAAGAAGACAGTAGGTATTTGCCTTGAGAAGTTAACATCAAGAAGATGAAACACAAAACACTCGCACCACCCTGAGTCCCAGACGTGACCAAGAGCAGAGCGGGCCCCAGGGACTCAGATGGAGGCGAACGGCAATATGCTAAGTCACTGTCACCTCTGTGCAGACCCCCCCCCCCACCAGAGCACTCTGGCGGCATCCCCGCCAAGAGCAGCAGGTAGAGGCTGCCACATTTTTTATGTTAAAAATTATATCGTGACTGCATCTGGGAGCACGGCATCCACCCCATTGGTCTCTGGAGGCTATGCTGATTCTCACTGATCCGGGTACATTCCACTCCTTCTGAGGCAGGTCTCCACAGCCGGGCTTGGAAAGTGAGAAGATGCATTAACTTGCGAGCTAGGAAGCCGTTCTCACACCAGGCTTTAAGGAAGCTTCAAGACACTTATGTCCACATTTCTAGCAACGCAGCACAGCAGAATGGAGGTGTATTCAAGATGCAACTCTGGCGCAGCAGAGAGGGCACCTAATGGTGGAAAAGTGAGAGAAATATCAGGGAGCTTCATGGAGGAGGTGACATTTGAGCCCAGACTGTCCCCAGGATGACAGTGGCAGGAAGGGAGTCAGAGAGAACTGCACCCTCCCTTTCCCCAGCTCCCCTGTCCCAGCTGGGCCTCTGCTCAGGCCTCTCCCCCAGCAGATTCTGCTCCTCCTGAGACCCCACAAGAAATGCCCCCACCTTCCTCCTCCAGCTGCTGGCAGAATCGATTGCTCTCTCCTCAGTATGAGCGCACCTCTCTAAAGGTCACTGAGCCGCCCCTTGGCACTGAGTCACAATGTGTATCTTTCTGTGTGTGTGTGTGTGTTTATTGACTTACTAACTGCTTTTCCTTTTGAAGGGTCTTTCTATTATTCAATGCTAGACAGAACTTCAGTTAAATCCTCTCGTTTCATAGGTGAGAACATGGAGACCGAGGAAGTTTCTGTGACCTGCCTATGGTCCCCTAACTCACTGTTAGAAGAGACACTTTTAAAAATCCAGCCCTGAGGTGGGAAGCTTGAGGGAGGAGAGCTAGAACCTTATACATTGAGTGTAATGCACATATGTCTCAATAAATGTGAGAGACACGGCGGGAGCTGGACAGATACAGAGCAGGGCTGATGGGTTCAGCAGCACTAGGAGCACAGGGTGCTGGGTCAGTGCTCTCCAGCCTGCTGGTCCAGAGCCCCCAGGGTCTGAATCCCAGGAAGAGCAAGGGAAGGAGCCCAGGAGGGGCAGGGCAGGCTGCTGGGGCCATTGATGCTACTCTGCTCAGCCCTGGGCCACATGGGGAGCTCGGCAGGTGTGAGACTTCCTGTGGAGAACACTTGTTTTTGTAGAGGCATTCTGAGTGCCAGGTGCCTAGCAGGGTGCAGCACCTGAGGCACAGACACACCCACCCTTGGGAGTAGTGTCTACATTTGGACTACAACCTGGGAGCACTGACAGTGACCGCGCTGCAATGGTCCATCACCAAGAACTAGAAAAGACTCAGGTCCTCGAGTGGACACGGGCCATGGGGGACAGGGGTGCAGACACAACTACAAGTGGGGAGGCTTAGGTCCTACACATCCAGGTGAGGGCTGTGTCGGGCAGGGCTCAGCCCAGAGAACAGTGGCAGTGGGCCCAACCGACCGGCTGCAGGCTGTTGCATGAAGCACGAAGGGGACTTCGGGCTGACGCTGATGGGGAAGAAGATAGTCCGAGGACCAGAGTGGGGCTGAGCATGAAATGAGATCTTCAGGAGTTTATCAGTTCTGGCAACTGGCTGGATGTGGGGGTGAGGGGAACAGGGAGACAGGATAAATTCCAGGTGTGTGCTGGGGAGATGGGGCTGGTCGTGGTACCTCTGCAGCAGGTGCATCGAGAAGAAACACCGGGTTGGGGCGGGGGGTTTCAGATGCTGAGGGACACCGGTGCCCGTCTGATGCACAGTTACAGTGGAGGCCATGGGGCTGAGGAGAAGGTTCTAGACCAGATGAGATCATCTAGGGAAGGAGAACCAATGGAAAGAGAGCAAAGGACTGACTCCTAGGAATGAGAACAACTGTGATTGACATTGGCTCAAAGAAGGTTCCAGAAAGTAAAGAGAGGAAGCTAGGAGAATCTGGGCAGAGAAGTGGTGTAACAGAATGCCAGGCTATGTGGTTCTAGAACAGATTTGGGGTTCTATTGCCCATCACCAAAAAACGTAACTCCCAGTGCCAGAGTTAGGTGAAAAGGAAAGGGAGTATGTAGTAAAAGTTATATGGATTTAGAATGATGGCACAACTCTGTCAAAGTCCCAAAGTCTCTTAAAACCAAACACCCATAAACACACAGTTCTGCCTCCTCTTGCTAAACTAGGCCAGTCAGAGGTACGGTCTCTCAGGGGGAAAAAAAGAAAAAGAAAAGAAACCAAAAAAGAAGTCTGCAGCTTGGCTAGGCAGGTTTCCATTCAGCATTCAGGCTTCTCTCCCAGTCGCCAGAGCCCAGCTAGGCTCCCGCAGTTTCCAGCACCATCAGCCAGGTCTCCATGTTCTCCAGCTCTTAATCCGGAACCGGAACCGTGTGTCCAAAGAAAAGAGAATCGCTACATGCGCCCAGTTACAATACTGGCGCGGAGTCTTCTACATCTCTCAGGGTTTCACGCTTTTGGCGCAGGTGAGGTAAAGCTTTTCCCCAACTACCTTATCAGTCCGCGCAAAGGCGAAGGGTGATCTGCCCTCCACAATGAGCTACAAGTTAAAGTTTCGCCCATCTCCCTCGCCTCCGTTGGCACAGCAATTAGTAATTCTATAACACCAGTCAGCTGTTATTTACATGCAAAATAACTCTTAATCACTGTGCTGCCGCTTCTCCCTCCCCCAAGCCAGGCTGTGGAGGCCTTGGAGCCTCCCAGCCTGCGCCCGCTCTGGACCTCATTCCACCTCTGTTACAGTCGCATAGAAGCTGAGGCTGAGAGAGTGACTGAAGGCACAGTGGACAGCGGTAGCAGTGATTTAGGAAGGGGAAGAAAAGACAGGTGGAATTGTGAGTTTGGAAATCAGGGAGACCTTGGGGAGAGCAGGTTGGCTGCAGCAGGGGGAGCAAGAGTCACACTAACAGTGGCTGAAAAGTAGGGTGGGGGTGGGGGGTGGGCACAAGATCCCTTGGGGGCTGAGTGGCATTTTATTTGTCTTGGGTTGCCCATCGCTAGAACAGAGCAGTGTTGGAGCTGAATCGTGCTGCTCTTTCAGGAAGTCGGAGTGTGACGGGAAGGAGAGCGGTGAGGTGTGTGCAGGACCGAGAGGACGTGCAAGGCTCTTCCTGTCGACGTGGAGAAAACAAGGACCCAATCACAGAGACAATGAAAGGATGAAGGGTGGGAGAGGGAGAAGCTGTGGGAGGTAGAGTTTTTGTTTCATCTTTTCTTGGGAAAATGGACAAATAGGGTAGGAATTAGAGTGATGTGGGTTTAGGCAAGCTGCTAAGGTGTAAGAAAAGCCCCAAAACA
>PVJI01028033.1:0-16978 GCA_004026765.1 Micronycteris hirsuta
GTTTAATGCTCTGTTGTTGCCATCTTGAAATTCTTCGAGATGTTTTGAACCAGAAGTCCTACATTTTCAATCTGCAATGGACTTCACAAATTATATTGCCAGTCATGCTTCCACATGAGTGTCTATCTCTTAGGACACACCCCTTGGTATCCCTAAGCCGAACTGTAAGAGGACCAGCCTTGCTGAAGACATCATGCTGGAGAGACCACAGGGAATTACATCATTTTAGAGAGAGACGTGTGAGGGGCTCTGAGCTGTGTTTGGGTCTTTTCAGCCCAGGGGGCAGATATGTAAATGAACAAGTCTTCATTTGATTCCAGACACAACTTTAAGTCACTCAGCTGACACTGAGTAGAGCAGAAACAAGCGGTCCTGGTCTACCTGTGCTCAGATTGTAGTAGTGAGCAGAACAGATGTCGTCTGCAGCTGCTAGGTTTTGAGGGGGGTTGTTGTCTCGCCATAGGCAACAGGGACGAAACTATTTCTGAGAATGACATTGAGAATGGCGGCTTAGTTACTAGAGAGGTGCAGAGGCGAATGACCAGTTTTTCTGATTTAGTGCACAGTAGCACATACTAATGTTGATTTTACATGAAACATCATTTTCATTTTTATCTTAGGACAATTTTAGGATCTTTTGTGTCACAATATTATTATCACCACTGACATTAGTCTATTTTGTTCTATGAATATGAAGACACTCTCTAGTAAGGGCAATGTAGTACAGAGAAAACTAAAATCACATGCTCAGCCTCACAGAGAAACGAATCTAAGGCAAATAATACTCAATTCAGTGTTTAATTACGTTTTGATTTAGTTCATATCTTTTTGAGTGTTTACTATGTATTGGGTGTTGCACCCAGTGCTAGAGATCCAGAGGTAAATAAGACAGATGTGGCCCCTGCTGTTGTGGAAGTTATTGTCATGTATGGGGGAGGACCAGATAACAAACAAATATACACACTAGTGCATTTATAATTATGAATAGTATCATGTGCTATGAGGAAAAAGAAAGCAACGGGGAGCTCACTGAGAGAGAACATTCAGAAAGGACTACATTGAGGAGACATATTTAAGCTGAGACGTAAAGAATGAAAAGGAGCCCGTCGTGTGAGTGCTGGGAGAGGGTGTCCTTAGCAGAGACTAGAGTGTTCGTTCAAAGACCCCGAGATCAGAAAGGACTTTGCATTTTGCCTCAGTGCCAGAGATTGTGCTAAAGGAGTCTTTTTGTAATTGGTGGGGAGTTTGGATACGAAGGCCTAGAAAAGCATCAGGAAACGTGGAGGAAAATTATTTACCTTTTGAAGAAAATAAGGCATAAAACTTTTGTCTTATGACTTCCAGCCTTTCTCCCCTCTCCCTCTGTTTTTCCCCTCTCAGTATTTTTGTAGCTGTGATCTATGAGACATCGAGTAGAATATATTTTTTCTTTATTCTGGGTTTTTTTAAAAAGTAAGTCTGAATAATTGAGAAAGAAAAACACTGGTTTGGGGTAGATATAAGAAAAACTTGTCTTTGATTAATTGAGATTGTTCTGTAAAGTAATATTTAAATATTGTAGTATAGCACTCAGTGAAACCCAAGTGATAAAACATTCTTTTACAGTTGGTTTATTCATTTAGTCAATAAATATCTGTTATGTTTCTATTATGTGGCTGGTGTAATGTTTGGCACTGGAAATAGTATCTGCACTCTTGATCTCTGAATATCCAGATATTTACAATCTAGAATCTAGACTGTAGATAAAATATGAGCAAGTAAACAAGCAATACTTATATAGTTATCATATAGTTAAGGCTATGAAGGGGGAGGTACAGGTGCTGAAGCATCTAATATGGATTTGGGATGAAATCGGGGATTATTTTAATGTGAGCATAGCACCATTATTGGATAAGGTGACACAGATCTTACAATTTTAGTGAAAATGTTACTATCCATTCATGGATTATTTACTTTGTGGCTAATCCATGATCAATGTTTAATCTTAGATTGCCTCTCTCCTGGTTCTGGGATGTGTATTTAGGAATACTTAGCAAATGACGATTAAAAGGACAAATCTACTATCAAGGACTATTAGCCAAAATGAATTATGAGAAGTAATACAACATGTGGTTGATCTACTGTTTGAATATTCTACATGGGAAAGTGTCTAGCACAAAGTCTAGTAAGTATGAATTGATTATAGTTTCCTTATTTATTTCTGCTGTTTTTCCTCTGTGAGTTTAAAAAGCAGATCAGTTTCAAAAACTTAAGACACTGAGAAGAATATGAATACTTCAAAAGGTAGAAAGTAATAAAATTGGCAGAAAATCATATGAAATCAGGAGCTTGGAAGCTTTTCCTCAAGTTTAGATTCCTTCATTCTGAGTTATAATATGTAGTTTTATCATTTAAGTATTGGAAATGTAGTGTTTTCAATCATTTTGTGACTTCTTTTTAGAATATAAAATGAAATTAGGGTAAAATGCTATCTTTTAATGCAAATTTTCCTCACAAGACCTATTTTCTGACATTGGAACAATTTCCTTGAATCACTTTTTTTCCCCAATAACAGTTGACATTCAATATTTAATTTCAGGTACAATATAGTGGTTAGACTTATGAAGTGGTCCTCCTGGTAAGTCTAGTATCCACCTGGCACCATCTATTGTTACCGCAATATTGTCGACTGTATTCCCTCTGCTGTCCTTTACATCCCCACGACTTCTGTAACTGCCAATTTGTACTTCTTCATCCCTTCATCTTTTTCCCTCAACCCCTCAACCCTCCTCCCACCTGACAACCATCCGTCTGTTCTCTGTGTCTATGAGCCTGTTTCAGTTCAGTTTGTTCATTTATTTTGCTTTTTAGATTCCACATATAAGTGAAATCATATGGTATTTGTGTTTGTCTGGCTTATTTTACTTAGCAGAACACCCTCTAGGTCCACCCATGTTGTCACATATGGTAAGATTTCATTCTTTTTATGGCTGAGCAATATTTCATTGTGTATATGTTTCACATCTTCTTTATTCAAGCATCTATTGATGGAGATAGGTTGCTTCTGTATCTTGGCTCATGTAAATAATGCTTCAATTAACACAGGGATACACAAATGTTTTTAAATTACTGATTTGGATTTCTTTGTACAGATACCCAGAGTTGAGACTTGCAGGTCATATGGAAGTTCTATTTTTAGTTTTTTGAGGACCCTCTGTACTATTTCCCATAGTGGCTGCAACAATCCTTGAATCACTCTTGAAACAATTATTTAAAATTCTTAAGACCCCTAGTTGTATTGCAAAAAGTACATGTTAAACCTACTTTAGGGGAAAAAACAGTTTTATTTTAGAACACATTTGGCAGTTTAATTATATGTTTGAAAACACTTTCCTACAGGGGTCAAACAGCTATTTATTTTATGGACTTTTATCAAGTCTGTTGTTTCTACACAGATGAGCTTTATTTAAACACATGACAAAAATCACTAATACTCAAAGCTTATTTCAGAAATGTTTCCTTGACAGCTTCTCCTTCATCTATACAAGGGATGCTCACTCTGGTGATGGACAAAGGGCATTAGAATTATCTGGGGCAGCTTTTCCAGTTACCCGTGTCCAGGTTTAGAAGCATTACCATACACTGGTGAAGAGTGACCCCTGGGCCTTCCAGCCTCCCCCACTGAAACTCTTTATTTAACTTCAGGATGACAGAATAGAAACCGTCTCTATGTGGCTACTTCTCAGATATTCCTAAATAGTGGTGAAGGGAGGGAATTCTGAATTAGACTATGTACCTGGGTTCCAAACTGATGTTATCAATTATATCAGGGAGGAGAAAAATTTATTCTACCCTTCTAGGTTCTTCTGGCTGGTTTGAGAATTAAATTGACATGAGGATAATAGGAGAAAATCAACTTTAGTTCCCTACATATGGAGATCTCATATGATATAGGACCTAAAGAAAGGCAGCTTTTATACTTTTTAGATCAAAAATAAATTTGTGAAGAACTGACAAGACAAAAACTTAGGCTTAGGCACTAATTAGTGAAGAACCTAAGCCTTCTCAGTCCTGAATTTCCTGTCTTTGGCAATAAGGATGTATCTTTACCTCCTGATGCAGGAGGGTACCTTTCACATGGGAGATTTATTTCCTGCTTTCAGGGTTACAGAGAAGATGGTCAGAGGGTCCTTGCACTGGATGCTTCTCAACTTATTCAAAGTAATCAATTTGCCAAAATGGCATATTCTGAGGAGGCAATTTTTGTTCCCCTACACTTACTAGCTTTATGCCCTTAGTTAATTGATAAAGGGATGTTGTGACGGACCACAAAGGTCCCCCTTTGTAAATGAAGGATTCCTGGAAGTGCTTCTCACAGGCCTCTCTAGAAATAAAAAAGCTCGGAAAGGTGTGCCTGCTAGACTAGATATCTCATGCAAGAATGGAAAACTCACCAGAAGACTGTGTGCTGTGGGAGACACTGATGGGGCACAAGCATCACTTAGATGTTCAGTAGTGGCAGCCCTCTGTAGCACAGGACTGAGAGTAGGAGGTGCCATTGGCCTTTGTGAACTGGGCCCACTGATAGCAACTGGGATAACAGGACTCCAGAACAACAGAGGCCAGGTAGTAGTGCATAACCCCATGAAGGTGCATGGAGGTAGTTACTGTAATGAATGGCAGTGTTAAAGGACACCTAAGGATGCTCACTGACAACACAGCATCTAGAGTAACAGGTTCTTCTTTGAAGGGGATCTAACAGCTACCTCCATTTTCACCAGTGTCCACGAGGGCAGAATAACTGGGTGATTAACAAGGGTAACACTTACTTTACATAATAAAAAATTGAGGAATGCATGACCGGGAGACTGAGGGCAGTTAATCCAAATAAAAGGCACAACCTTTGCCCAGTTTCTAGACCTGAGACTGTACATAAACTGAGAAAGCACTGATTGAGGGATATGTCCTATCTCCAGAGGGATGCATGGCAATAATTCCCCAGCCCTTCCTGAAATACCCCCATGACAATGTACTTGAGAAACTATAGACTGAGTAACTGGGAGGACGCATACATCCTAAGATTTGACATTGATACCTGGACATCCAAAGCATCAATGTAAGCCAACTATTTGATGAAAGTGATTTTCGTGAGCCCAAAACTAGATGGGCAGAGGAGTGACATGATATGATTTATATTTTTAGAAGATTCCTGTTTGTATTGTTGAGACTAGGCTCTAGAAGTTTAAGGCTGGAAGTAAGGCAAGGAGGTATTGCAATAATCTACGTGAGAGATTACTGTGGCAACTTGGCGGTTATCCTCTATGTAGAGGGCAGAACCATTAGAATTTGCTGATGGACTGAGTGTGGGGTAGAAATAAAGAGGAATCGGACACAACTCCCAGGCTTTCCCCATTTGGCCTCCATACATAACAGTTTGCTCCATGGTGATTTAGAAGGCTTCCATACAGTTTATTAAACATCTGCTGGTACTCTGGCAAGGTGCTAGTAGAAGACTGTCTGGGTGTACTTTTGAAGAGCTTTTAAAAGTGGAGGGTTGAAAGTCTAATATTTGCACTCCTTGTAGGAAAAGTCTTATTATGATGGTGCCCCTTACTCCATATGCCAAGGTTGGGACATGGATTAATGTCACTGTGCAGATGAAATAAATCTCTTATTGTCAGTGAATCCAAGCACATGAGCCAGTACAAATACAGCGATTGTGGTGACTACTTTTATGTTAACTTCACTAAGGGATGCTCAGATAGCTGGTAAAACATTATTTTGGGGTGTGTCTGTGAGGGTGTTTCCAGAAGACAGCATTTTAACTGGTAGACTGAGCAAAGATCAACATCACCAATGTGAGGGTCTGCCCTCCACACTGATCTAATCCATGAGGGCCTGAATAGAACAAAAAGGCAGAGAAAGGGCCATGTGCTTTCTTTGCCTGAGCTGGGATGTCCATCTTCTGCCCTCAGACATCCATGCTGCTGCCTCTTGGGCCTTTGGACTGTGAATTACACCATGGGCTTTCCTGATTCTTCATCTTGTAGATAAGTGATTGTGAGACTTTGCAGCTTCTATAAGCCTGTAACTATCTGTCTGTCTATCCATCCATCTGTCCATCCACCCTATTGGTTCTTTTCTCTTTTTCTCTGGAGAACCCTGGCTAACACAATCATCCCCTTCACTACCAGTTGATATTTATTATGTTTTTATTGGGCAGTGTTTTTCAATTAATTATTTAGTGAGGAAATTTGAAGGTATATGCAAAACCAAACCAAACCAAAATAATACCCTACCTCACTCTTAATTCCTGAGACTGAAAACCATAAATCAGACTGAGTTGGGCAGTTTCATAATAATCATAGACAAATAGAGTTGCCATCATTGAGTAATTACAGTATTAGTAGATTTGGAAGGGGCATTAGAGGCAATCTCGTTCAAGCCTTATTTTATAGTTAAGCTGAGGCACAGAAAGCTTAAATAACTCCAGTTTGGCAGGAGTTCAACCGGAACTGCCGTCTCCTGATTCCACAATGCATTCCTCTCCATCTACAGGACCACACTTCCTGCTCTTAGTCACATAGACAGTGCAAACTGTACCATGTGGAAACTTTGGCAAGCCAAGGTGGCTATACTTCTGTGGTAAAAAGAATAAGAGATTTTAGAGAGTTTTTTTCCCCAGTAAGAGATAGAACAATGCATTGCATTTGGGGGTGAAATAAAAAGGCAAGATCAGAGAGTTAGTTGTTCAAAAGAATGGGACAAGAAGTGTAAGGAGTACAGGCAATGTTAATCTGATGTGGTGCGAGTCTCCAACCATTCAGTCAACTATGTATTGAAGTGGACTCTGTAAATGGTAATGATACTCCTTGGCTGCTACCACATTTTGTAATCTTACTGGAAGACAGATACATACTTATGAGGTACAGCTATCCCTTGCTTTTTTAAAAAATAAATTTTATTGATTATGTATTATAATGGTCCCACTTTTTTCTCCCCTTTATTCCCCTCTGCCCTGTACCACCCTCCCACCATCATTCCCCCACTTCAGTTCATGTCCATTGGCCATATAAGTTCTTCAGCTTCTACATTTCCCATACTATTCTTAACCCCCAGCCCCTGTCTATTTTGTACCTACCATTTATGCTTCTTATTCCCTGTCCCATTCCCCCCATTCTCCCCTGTTCCCCTCCCCACTGATAACCCTCCATGTGATTTCCATTTCTTTGAATCTGTTCCTGATCTAGTGTTTGCGTAGTTCATTTTTGTTTTTGTTTTTTTTTAGGTTCAGTTGTTGATAGTTCTAAGTTTGTTGTCGTTTTACTGTTCATATTTATTTATTTATTTATTTTAAAATATATTTTATTGATTATGCTATTACAGTTGTCCCATTTCCCGCCTTTTTCCCCTCCACCCCCTTAACCCCCCTTTCCCCACACTTTAGTTTTTGTCCATAGGTCATACACATAAGTTCTTTTGCTTCTGCATTTCCTATACTATTCTTAACCTCCCCCTGTCTGTTGTCTACCTCCCATTTATGCTACTTATTCTGTGCCCCCTTCCCCCCCTCTCCCCCTACCACTCCCCTGTTGATATTCCTCCATACCTTATATAACTCCCTTTAACATTTCATACAATAAAGGCTGGGTGGTGATGAACTTCTTGAACTTGACCTTATCTGAGAAACACTTTATCTGCCCTTCCATTCTAAATGTGAGTTTAGCTGGATAGAGTATTCTTGGATGTAGGTCCTTGTCTTTCATGAGTTGGAATACTTCTCTCCAGTCCCTTCTTGCCTGCAAGATCTCTTTTGAGAAATCAGCTGACAGTCTTATGGGAATTCCTTTGTAGGTAACTGTCTCCTTTTCTCTTGCTGCTTCTAGGATTCTCTCCTTATCTTTAATCTTGGGTAATGTAATTATGATGTGTCTTGGTGTGTTCCTCTTTGGGTCCAACTTCTTTGGGACTCTCTGAGCTTCCTGGACTTCCTGGAAGTCTATTTCCTTCACCAGCTTGGGGAAGTTCTCCATCATTATTTGTTCAAATAAGTTTTCAATCCCTTGGTCTTCCTCTTCTCCTTCTGGCAGCCCTATGATCCGTATGTTGGGCTGTTTACAGATGTCCTGGAGGTTTCTGAGCCCCTCCTCCATTTCTTGAATTCTTGTTTCCTCATTCTTTTCTGGTTGGATGTTTTTTTCTTTCTGCTGGTCCACTCCGTTGATCTGAGTCCCAGTTTCCTTCTTATCCCTATTGGTTCCCTGCAGATCTCTTCTCATTTGTTCAAGTAATTGTGATAATTTTTCATTGAATTCTGTGAGCATCCTGATTACTAGTGTTTTAAACTGTGCATCTGATAGGTTGGCTATCTCTTTGTCCATTAGTTCTGGAGCTTTGATGTGTTCTTTCATTTGGGCCATTTTTCCCCCTCGGTGCGCCTGTTACTTTAAGGGGCAGAGCCTTAGGTGTTCACCAGGGTGGGTCAACTCACGTCGTTATTTTGTGACGCTGTCTGTGGGGGCGGGGTAACCCTCGTCGTTGTGTTGTGACGCAGCCTGTGGGGGCGGGACCTGCGAGAACAATGGCGCTTGCTCCACTCTCCGCACCCACACCGCTTCCCATAAGCACGTTGAGCCCCTCTGCGCTGGCTCCAGGGTCGCTCTGGGGTCAGTGTACAGGCCCGCACAGTTCCAAGTCCCTGTGGGTCTCCTCAACGAACTCTCCTGTGAGGCCGGGAGTTCCTCCTGCCGCCTCAACCCCCACAGGTGTTTTCAATCACTTGTTTGAGGTTTTATTTCCCCACTTTGATGGGTTGCACCCTGCTTTTTCTCCTGGTTTGTCTGCACATGAATTAGGACCTGCCCGGTCCACCAGTCTCGGCCCCGCTGGGTCCGGGTGGGCTGGGCGCTGGCCGCGTTTTGGTCAGGCACACTGTCTCGGCGTGCTGCAGCGTTGCCAGTCCCACTCCACAAACCGTGGCCTTGCCGTGCGCTCACCACCTGGCTCGCTGCGGAGTGGCCGCGCGCTCTCTCTCCGCCCGGCTCCGCCCTGCTTACCAGACTGGATGTAAGTGTCTTCTTTAACTCCTTGGTTGTTGGACTTCCTCTCAGTTCGATTTTATGTCAGATCTGGCTGTTTTTGTTTAATTAAATTGCTGTTTTTTCCTCATTTGGTTGTGTGTGGAGGCACGGCATGTCCACCTATGCCTCCATCTTGCCGGAAGTCCCTACTGTTCATATTTTTGATCTTCTTCTTTTTCTTAGATAAGTCCCTTTAACATTTCATATAATAAGGGCTTGGTGATGATGAACTCCTTTAACTTGACCTTGTCTGGGAAGCACTTTATCTGCCCTTCCAATTTAAATGATAGTTTTGCTGGATAGAGTAATCTTGGATGTAGATCCTTTCCTTTCATGACTTTGAATACTTCTTTCCCGCCCCTTCTTGCCTGCAAGGTGTCTTTTGAGAAATCAGCTGATAGTCTTATAGGAACTCCTTGGTAGATAACTCTATCCTTTTCTCTTGCTGCTTTTAAGATTCTCTCCTAATCTTTAATCTTGGGTAATATAATTATGATGTGCCTTGGTGTATGCTTCCTTGTGTCCAATTTCTTTGGGACTCTCTGAGCTTCCTGGAAGTTCTATTTCCTTTCTCTTTCTGGCACCCCTATGATTCAGATGTTGGAATGTTTAAGGTTGTCCCAGAGGTTCCTAAGCCTCTCCTCATTGTTTTGAATTCTTGTTTCTTCATTCTGTTCTTGTTGAATGTATATTTCTTCCTTCTGCTCCAAACCATTGATTTGAGTCCCAGTTTCCTTCCTTTCATTGTTGACTCCCTGTATATTTTCATTTATTTCACCTTGCATAACCTTTACTTTTTCCTCTAGTTTGTGACTATACTCAGCCATTTCTGTGAGCATCCTGATTACCAGTGTTTTGAACTCTGCATCTGATAGGTTGGCTATCTCTTCATCACTTAGTTGTATTTTTTCTGGAGTTTTGATATGTTCTTTCATTTGGGTCATAATTTTTTGTCTCAGTGCACGTGTTAAGTAGTAAGGGGCGGAGCCTTAGGTATTTGCTGGGGCAGGGCAACCCACGTTGTTGTGTTGCATCTGGATGAATGTTACTTCTTTAACTTCTTGGTTGTCAGACTTCCATACAATTTGATTTTCTGGCAGTTGTTTTTTTTTTTGTTTGTTTGTTTGTTTTTAACTTTGTTATTGTCCTTCTTTTGTGCGAGGAGGCAAAGTGTATCTACCCATGCCTCCATCTTGGCCAGAAGTTGTCCCTTGCTTTTTTAAAATCTCACTTTAAATGACTTGGCTTTTATTGAAGGCCTACATAGTACCTGCTTTTTCTAATTGAAAGAAATCTGAAGAAGATGTTTACTTTAAGAAAAAAAAAGTGAAAACAGGGTTCAGTATCTGTTTTACAGTGAGGCACTATAGAGGCACTGGGTACCCGTAGCAGCAAGAGTGGCCTTGCCAAGCTCCTTCCCGGGGAATTGCACTTAGTATCTCAGCATCAAGCCACATAACTTTGAAACAGGTCTATGATCATCAGTGCTTTATCTTGATTTATTTTGTGCATCTGTTAGCAAGATATGTCCTAAAATGATTGCTTCTTCACTTGTTGCCATTGCAGCTTATGAAAGTTTTCATAGGAAAGCTCTGTTTTAATATAGCAGGGTAAGCCTCTACCCTGAAACTAAAGCAGCTTCTCTGCCTTGTTCACCTCTCGTCTCTAAAATGCAGAACTACCTGGTATACAGCAGATGTTCAATAAATACCCAAATAAGATATTGCATATATGAGTAAGAACCCATATAAGTAGAATAGAAAATAACGTCTTTAAGAGTTTGGAAATGGAGCAGTCACTATTGAAAGCAATCATTTGGGAAAACATCACAGAAAAGAAGAGCTTGAAGAAGTCAAGAGGAAGGAGATGACTCAGAATAAACAGGATAAAGGAGAAGGTATCCAAGTGATGGAGAAGAAAGTGATGGGCAGAGGAGGGAGCATAGACAAAGGCAAGGAGGTGGACATCAGTAAGGCTTGTTCTGATGGCAATGAGAAGAAAAGCTTAGCTTTATTTATTTTTATTTAGAATAATACAAGTTTGTTATTGATAAGGTAAAGTGAGATTTTTGCAGACTTCCTGCCTACTCTGGCTCTGAAGCTAGAAAGAATCATTGAAGTTCAGGAGTTTGGTGATGACAATGATGCCCTTGAACTTCAATGGATCTGGTCTCCTAGGGCCATAGGGAGGGTGAAGGAGGCCTGATACCTGCAGGAGGAGGGAGATGCCCCATTCTCCGACTTGTCTGGCCAGTCCTTGTGTTTGTTCTGTCCCCCTCTTGCCATCTCAGATCTTCCTCAGAATTTAGCCAGGTGCCAAAATCTTCTATGAAGAAGAGATTCTGTAGAAATTAAGGGAACCTTTAATGATTACTGAAGATTAAATGGAATATTATTTTGAGATAAAATCATCAGATTTAAAAAAAAAGATAGTTGAAGATGAATTGGGGCAATTTCCCTGAGAATTGACATTCTGAAACTATATATTGGTATCTGTTTGTGTTCCTTAAATACAACACATTCCTGATGCTAAGGTATTTGTGACAAGGATGAAGAGGGAGAGGGTAGAGAAAAAGTTTCCTAACGATAGTCACATGCTTTCTGGGTCTCCACGTCTTTGAGAGCCCACATAAAAATCCTTTCTTCTGGACCACCGAAACAATTTAAAGTTTCCGGAGAGTGTAAAGGTTGTTCCCTGCAGTGCTGCCTTTCCCCTGCAGTTTGTCAGCCAATGCTACATAGAGACCGAAGGAGAAATGGAAATGTTTGTATCTAAAAATTCCTGGTTGCTTAAGGAGCAAATTACCATGACTGGATGTGTCATTCATTTACTAATTGCTTCTTTAGCTTTGAAACATTAAGTGTGATGTAAATCAAGATGTACATTAATAAAAGTGGTATAAAACATCTGTGGAATGTAAATGAGGCAAAACCACACTAGTCACCATGTAAACAATGTGTGTGATAATTTCTATTAAACAGAAGATATCCAGGAACTCAAATAGACAAAAGGAAATAGACCTTTTACCCCAATGCAAATACTATCCAAAAGGAACTATTTGTTGTTTCTCCCTGTTACCTACCAAAGTCAGATTTAGCCACCTGTCGCCATCAAAAGGCAAATTCTAGAGGCAGAGGATGGTGAGAAGGAAAGGTGTTTTTATTGCTCAATGGTCTAGGAGAATGGGGGACACCCTGGCTCCAGGTTCGTCAGGCTCACCTCTTCTGCAAAACACAGACAAAACCCAGCCATCCCCAGCAAGACCAAAACCAAAGGCAGTGCAGAGAATTCCTGCTCCATTTTAAGGTACTGTCCTTTGGAGCCCAAGGTGGCTAAGTGATCATCCTGGAATCTTCAGGCTGCCATTGGCCATGTCGCTTCTAGCAGCAAGGTCCCATGCTCCTTGAGGTAGAGTCGGCCAAGGCTCTGGCGAATGCTCCACTAGGTTGGCAAGAGAGAGACCTCCTTCTGGAGGCCATGGCTCTGTGACTGCAGTCATGTGGTCCATGGAGAGAACAGGCCAGTACACCCTCCAAGTGCAGGTCCTGAGCAGCAGCTTCGAGCAAGACACACTTTTCCTTGTTTCCTGGGGTTTATATTAGTTTTGGGTGTGGGATGGACCAGGTATTTTCTTAGAATGACCAATTAACTTCCCAAACTTTGGCACTCTCTGGGAGGGTCCACCCCCCACCCTAACCAATCCCTTCTTTCCCCCAGGCTAGACTGACAGGCCTCTTTGGTCCAGCACCCCACCCTGCTGCCACTCTGATGTCTATGGTGCATTTGTTTGCCTTCTCCTAGTCCCACCTCCAATCAGGTAACAAAAGAGAGTAGGAGGGCTTTTCTCCCCTATCCAGTTGTCTTGCTAGCCTTGAGCATGCACAGTGCAATACTCCCTCCTGCCGCCATATTGCCTAGGCTGGGGATCTGATTCCCTGAGGAGGTCCTCCACATTGAGGGTAGAGTGTTCATAAGGCATAAGCTTGGTTACCCCCGCAATGCGGTACTGCCAGCTGCCTCACCATGGCCCCAGTGGTTTGTGATCTCTGATGGCCCCTCCTGTTCCCTGCCCTCAGTCCGCTTCCAGTGCTCTGGCCAGGCTATTGGTATAGTCCCCACCCAGTAAGTGAGGAATATTTATACAAATGGAATGATTCAATTTCTTTAAATTAAGACAGATTATTCCTGAAAGAAAGGGAAAATAATTTCTTCTTGAAGCACATAATTTCTGGCAAACCATCCTATGAGTATCTAAGAAGTCACACATTGCCTGTTAGAGTTTGATGGAAGACTTTTCTGCTTAATTCTAGGCACAGATTCTGCCTCTAAAATTCTTGACTATGATCAGTTTGAAGAAGGGTGAGTCCTGAATATCCTATTCAGAAATACTTGTGTGTTCTTATCTCAGGTATGGTCATTGTAAATATCATTTGGCATCGAGTAATGTACCCAACTGCATAATATTCTCAGCTGATGTATTTCTACTAGCAGTACAAAAGAACTGAAAATGGTTGATGGTGTGCATCAGGAGCATTAAGAGAAATTCCCACGTTATCATGTTCTTTCCTTGTCCCTGGAAAATGACACCTGACATTAATCAAGTAGCTGTAGAAACCACAGGTGTGGAGAGTTGTGGGGATAAGAGGCAAGCCTCCTTCCTTTATCCTTAAAATCATGAAACTTCTTATTTCAACAACCACTGAAACTGCTAACCTGCAGTTAGCTGTTTGTTTCATCTGTAATTTGTGCTGTATAACAATGAGAATGATGTTTTCATTATTTGTGGTATATCAGTCTGTTCCTTTCCATGCCCTCATTAACAATAAAAACTCATGCAGTTTTCAGCCATTATCATTTTTCTCCTGATAAACCATCTGTGACATGGAGACCTTGAAGCTAGGAGTTGTGGCCACAATGTTCAATAGACTGTGCATGTAGCTTTTGCAGAGGTAACTGCTGTAAAAAATCAGCTCCATTGTTATATCTATCTGTTAAGATTTTTCTCTTGCTCCTTTTTCTGTATCTAATGTAATGTAAGTTCACATGAATTCAGCCAGGGGAATTTTCCTGACAATAGAAACTCCATCTACGTCTCTTATTGGGTGCTAGAGCTGTCCTTTCTCTTAATTCCAGCTGCTCTTTCTGCTATATTTAACCCAGGCTAGAAGGGGAATGTTCTCACTACGGAGCTATTTTGTCCTTTTTTTATACAGTCTTTCCTTACAGGTTCAGGGGCCATTTGCCATTTGGGTGGATTAGGTCTAAATGAACTGCACTTACCACAAGTGAGATGAAAAAGGAATCAGATGATAAAGTCTTGTCCCCACCAACTGGTTTCATAAATTAATAAACACAAGTAGCTCTTCAAAACCTGCTGGTTTTGACCTCAAGTCTTTGTGAAACTGAAATCATATTAGATGATAATATGGAGATAATGTCTAGATTTCAGTTACAAAAGTAGATCTGAAATAGATGTAAGTGGATCAATTTTTTTTTTTTATTTTTGTGCATGGTTTAGCAGGCTTCTCTAGAGAAACAGAACCAACAAAATGTGTACATGTATGTAGAGAGATTTATTTTCAGGAATTGGCACAGGTGATTGGGGAGGCTTGGCTAGTCCGAAATTTAATGAATGAGGCCAGCAGGCTGGATACTCAAAAAGGTTGCAGTTTGAGTCCAATGGCAGTCTCTGACAGAGTTCCTTCTTTCTAGGGAGAGGTCAGTCTTTGTCCTCTTAAGGCCTTCAACTGATTGGATGAGACTCACCAACATAATACAGAGTAATATGATTGACTTGAAATTCACCGATTTAAGTGTTCCTCTCATCCAGAAACACCTTTACAGAAACCTCTGGACTAGTGTTTGGCCAGGTATTTGGGTGCCCTGGCCCAGCCAAATTGACACATACAATTAACCATCACAATTCACATATAATCCTTTAAAGTTGTATAAGCAATACCCAGAGTTAGATATTGCTTAGAAAATTTACAGAAGCTCAGAAAGTCATGTGGGCAGGGAAGTCTTCCATAAAAAATCCAAGTACAAGAGATTACATTTTCAGTTTTACTTAAAAACTGCTTTTTGCCCATACAATTAGAAAGTTCTCTGCTGAATCTACCTTAGGTCCTGGTACCTGTTATTCTCTGGGTTCTTTGGGGAGTCTTCCTGTATAATGCACATCTGTAAGGTTCATTATATACTCACTTAAACAGTAGTTTTTCTTTTTTTTTTTTTTAAGATTTTATTTATTTATTTTCAGAGAGAGGAGAAGAGAGGGAGAAAGAGCAATGTATGGTTGCCTCTTACATGCCCCTCATTGGGGACCTGGCCCGCAACCCAGGCATGTGCCCCGACTGGGAATCAAACTAGGACCCTCTGGTTCCCAGCCCACGCTCAATCCACTGAGCTATACCAGCTGGGCTAAACAGTAGTTTTAATCTTAATCTTCAAATAAGAAATTAAGTTGTATCAAAGACAGGACTTATTTTAATTTGGAGGGAAATTATGAAATATATATTTTATTTCTTACCAAGGCATTGAAAGTTTACAATTGGAAGAAACACAGTCTTAAGTTTATAAGGCTTTGAGGGTGAACTACATTTTATCTGTATTGTCGAATTTTATTTTTCCTTTGGGAATATCAGAACCAGTGATAGAACTTTGTCCCAAAGGGGGTGTCTTACCTATTACCTCCTGGACTCCTCTTTTGTTTGAACCCTCTCCCTTTTCTACTTTACTCCAAGAGAAGAAAGATATGAACATGAAGAGAAATATAGAGCTGAAGAAAGAATCTGAATTTGGAGGAAAGAAAATGTCCTTTCATGCGTAAGTTGAAAATGGAAGCCCAGACTCCACTGTTCATAGAGAGTAGACAGTCATCAGTTCATTTGATGAGTGAAATTAATATTAATAGTATGAAAATTACATTAATGTAATTGTTTCTCTTAAGTAGGTTTGTACCAAACCTAATTCTGCTCTGTATCCCATGAGACTTTTATATTTTTAGTAATAATAAGGACAGGGCAGATTATACTGTAGAAAGCTGAGAGTTTAGGGTGTATCTTCTTGGCAATAAATTGTTCCTTTGAAGTAAATTATCAATTATAGGCATTTTAGCTTCCTGGGAAAAATAATTTCTCTCAAATGAGATAAGAAGAAAAGTTTATTACTTGCTTTATTCTACTTGGGATCAGATTTCATAGTAATTATGCTAATAACCAGATAAAAATGTTACAGAGAAGTAGATGTTAATATCATGTGGGGAAGATTAATAACTTTTAAAGACATTTCTTATCTAGTGTGACCTGATTATTCTTACAGATGAGAGATGTTATCAGCATCTAAGTTGAACATGGAAGGTAAAATGAAGAAAAATAGAAATAAATGAGTCAAAACATATTTGAACAGTAATATTTAGAAAGATTTCCATTTTAAAGTTTACATTGAATTTTAAACTTTTTTTACTAGCTGCCATGGCCCAGAAATTTGACTGTAGTCAAGTCTATTTCATTCTTAATTTTATTCCTATTTAAAGGCAAGTCATGTCTTTTAATCACTGTCTTTCACTTGCAAAGTAGATGATATGAATCTGATATATGTACTAGGGAATTGATAAGAAAAAAGTATGCATCAGTGGTGTGATTTGGGAAAACATCATGATACAGATGTTAAGTTCGGGGTATTCAACTTCTTCACAGAATATGAATATTACTAATTCAGTTATTAAATATTTTCAAGTGTTCATTTTGTTAATTTAATAAAAGGCCCAGAGAATAATAGTTCCAATGATGACTTTTCTCAAATATTCTGGAGAAATATATTAGGAAGGCTACACAAAGGACTTGGAGAGCTTCTATCCATTTAAGAAGTATTTACTGAGTGCTTAATACGGGCTTTGTGTGTTGGGGTAGGTACTGGGC
>PVJI01028034.1:0-16988 GCA_004026765.1 Micronycteris hirsuta
AGGGTTGATGGGGCTGCGAGGGGCGTGCCAGGGCCAGTGCACGACCCCCACAGCCTCGTGTGGGCTCCTCATGCCCACAGAGCTCCCCATCTGTGCTTCTGAACACAGCCTGTAATGCCTTCGGCGGTACGAGGCACTCAAAAGCCTCTTCACGTCGATCTTACCCTTGTGTCTGCTGTGGGGGAAATACAATTAAAAAGAAAGTCTCCTGCCAACTCAGAAAACCTCTCCACAAAGGTAGAAGAGAAAGAAAGTAATGTTATTATTGAATAACCATTCAACTAGAATGGCATGCACATCACAGGCAACTTGCTGAGGGGATTGCAAAGAGGGAAAGAAATCTTAGTCTTTTATATAGCAAAGTGGGTACAGCCCATTAAATTCATGTTTTCAGGGTAATATTGCTGCTTTATCATATATTTGTGATTAGAGGTAGGGTTTCAACTTGGAATCTGGTGACAGCTGAAGTCAGGCCCATGTCCTCCCAGGAACCTGGGAGACAGCATTATCTTCCGTGACTTCAAAGGGATGACTGTCCGGTAGCGGTGAGACTGGCAGAAGGCTTACTTAGCATGTGGCCCTAGCATGCGCCCCCAAGAACAGCATAAGCCCGGCAGCACATGGCTCTGCTCTCTGACTCCCACCACGGGACGCCTCACTTTGGCCTCCTTTTCAGGCCTTGTCCTCAACCTCTGCCACGTCACTCCTTAATTAACCTGTTGTTATTGTAACCAGGGTCCCCAACTCCAACCCGTGGATACATCCCTGCTTTGGAGAACTCGATTCGAGGCCTCCATGCTATCATCCTCCCACCAGGTGTCTGATGCAGAGAAGAACTTGTGTTTCAGAAGAGATCGATGCATTGTGTATAATATCTTCCTCCAGGTTATCAGGTTCTAGCCAGGTCCAGTGCCCTTGAGCTTCTGTAAATTGTGGTACATTCAGTCCTGTCATGTAGAGAGTCAACTGTCTTCCCCCCAACCTACAAGGGAAAAAAATCGCATCCAGTTGCGGATTCACCTCAACATCCCTTTGCTCTATACACATCTGAGATTTTGACTTTTCCATTGCACAGGTAATGACATCTGCCTGATTTCCTTATGAGTTAAACAAACACATTCACTTTTACATCTGTATAAAGAATAGGTTCAGGGTAAGCCACCCTAAAATAGGCCACTCTGGCATCAGTATTATTTTTGAGGTGAAGGTAACTGAGAAAAAAGCAGACACAGGATGAGCTCTCTGCCCTGCGTCCACCTGAAAGCAGAACATAAATCCCCTTGCGAAGCTGTCCTCCTGCCCCTCACTTCCCATCGCCAGGAAGGAGATAACAGCCTGACCACCAAAGGCAAGATGGCGCCACGAGAACATATAACCAACTACGGAAGCCACACACAGCTTCCATCAGTTTCCCCTTAGATCTACCTTCCCCCTGCGGGCCATCCTTGGAAGCCTAAAACTCTTTTCCTCCGTTTTGTCACTTCTCTACAGATTTGTCATTCTTTGCTGAGACGCTATATAAGCCACAGTTCTAGCCACTTCACTGAATCACTCATCGCTGAGCTGCGTCTCGGGTGTACGTGCACTGCATGTGTTAATAAACATCTTTGTTTTTGTCTTGTTAACCTATCATTTCATCTAATTTTCAGGGCCCAGCTGGAGAAACTAGGAGGGAAAGGTGAATTTTTTTCCTCTCCTACAATAAGTTTATCTTACCTTTTCTTGAAAATTATCTTTTAACATAACAGTAAACAAAGTGGGAGAACCAGCCAGGTGTTCTTTTGCTTTTCTTGCTACAGATACCATGTTCCTCTGCCCACCCTGCCTCCACGGAATTTGTCTACTGTGCACACCATCGGCCCACACAAAACACCTTCTCTCCCATTTACTGCTTGCTCCTCAGTTCACTCACAGATTTCCATTCTCCTGAAATCCACGTTTGCTGTATCAGCCAGCTCCTCTGGGCACCTAAGAGGACATCATAGCCCATCCCCTTCCCTGATCCTGCCTCGGCCCACTGATACTGCCTGCATTTGGCTTAGACTCTGTTTTTATAGAACTCTTGTTGAAATATCGGTAGGATAATCATATAACTTATTGTCTAGCTCAGGACTTGTGAGAATAAAAGGGAGTGCTGGTAAAAATCACAAGGCAAGAGGAGTAAGTCAGGACTGTCTCGGGCAGTCCAGGATGTATGTTCATGCTCTGAATCTATGGGAGAATTTGGCTTTAGACTCACATAATATGTGAATGCTAGAGTCCCGGGTAAATCATTTGCAAGTAATGTGATGTTGAGTAAGTTGTTTTACTTCATGGAGCTATACTGGGTTATTTCTCCTGTCAATTGGAAGCAGAGAAACAACTTTCCAGCACCAGCTGTGAAAAGTAGAGATCACTAGAAGATTAGAGATACTTAACATAGTGCCTTTCACAAAAGAGTGCTGGGGGAAAAAAGGAGCACCTCTGATGACTAACGTGAGACCTGATGCTGGTTCTCACCCTGGGCTTCTCATCACGGTTGTGGATAGAGGCCTTGCTCTGCGTCCTGCCAGCAGCTCACACCACCCCCCAGGCCTGTGGAGAGAACGCTTCCCACCCACCACCTAGGATTCGCTGCTCCACCTCACAGGGCTGTGTGCAAGACTAAGAAAAATTACCTACTGTTTCGGGGAAAAAATATTTCTCATAGCTATTTCCATTATTTAAACATGATCTCATAAAAATCTGAAAGGCAATGAATGATGTTTTGGATGATGTCGGCAAAAGAAATGACCTTTCAAATCTAAATTCTACACAAAGCTGAACCCACCCTAGGGGTTCTCAACCCTGCCTGCATATCAGAGTTCCCTGCGGAGATTTTGAAAGGGATTATACAGACATACAGACAGCTGAGCTTCACCCTGAAGTGATGGTTCTCTGTGTCTGGTGTGGGGCCACATCTTTTCAAAGTCCTCTGGTGATTGGATGGCCAGCCAGGGTAGAAAACCACTGGCCTCCTCTCTGAAGAGGAATATTTTTAAATTGTACAAATATGATGAAAGGGGAGACTGTCCATAGAAAACTGGCGGTTCTTAACTTCTAAGATGGTGGATTCCATTACTGTTGGAATATTATTTTAAAATAAGAAAAAGGATATCAATTACATGTATCTGTGGGGTCAGTCATTTGCTAGAAACATCCCCTTGGAAGCCAGTGAAGGAGGCAAGGCAAAGGACAAGGGAGTGTCTTCAGGGGGTGTCTACAAGGTAAGAAAACAAATGCTACCCACGTGGTGCTTTTTAGGGCCTTTCATCCCCCACCTTGCCCAAGCACAGACCACAGGCAAGCGTCCTCTGTTGTCTGGCTGCCAGATGACGCTCCGGATGTGTGCTCGCTGGCCGGCCGGCAGCAGAGACTGCAGTCTGCCCTCAGCTATTCTCAACCTCCTCCCCTGTCTGGGTTTTTAAATTCAGACTGAAGATTACATCATTTCTACAGTGCCCTACCAGGGCTTTAAAGGGGTCTGAAAATCTACTGTGGCCAAAGAATTTCACCTTAAACTAGACATGGGAGAAAGGAAGGACAGAAATGGGCATGCGATACTAGGTCTGTGAGCCAGGCTATCAAGAAAGACATGGAGGAGGTTTGGGCTGCGGGTTTCTCATTTCCACAGAGAATAAGGAGGGGCTGCCTTTTTCGAGCACTTGGTGATTGCCTGGTTTAACCCTCAGTAAGTGCCAATATCTTTTATATTTGTTTATATCTCTTTTGACGTAATTCATTCATTCAACAAATATTTACTTAGACTTTACCGAATGTCAAGGGCTATTCTGAACCCTGGTGACACAATGAACAAAACAGATGAAAATCTCTGCTCACTGGAGCTGACGTGAGAATGAACTGATTATCATTGTAGTAATTACTCTCCTTATTCACCCCTCCCCCCGAACACACACACACCGTTTTAAATTGTTTGGCACATTATTTGCCTTCATTTCCTCTGACCAAATTATACACAATATCTGGTAAAGACTTGTTCCTTCAATATCTGTAGAAGTGATAAATGGTGACTACAAAGAAATGGCTAGAATAATAGGCTGCTTTCATTATGCATGCAACAGATTCAGTAAAGCCTTCCCTTTGGTCCACAGGCAAAATTCACACCTGCCTCCCTCTGTAGTCTCAGAGTTTTATTTCAGCCCAAATGCAGCAAGATTTGGTTGAGTTGACATCTTTTTTTTTTTCTCCATCAGATTAGGAGTATCTTCTGATAATGAAACTAACTGTGAAGTATTGATACCACTAATACATTCACCTGCACCAGGAAGACTCTCAAATATTTAAGCAGTTTAAGTCAATATTGATTTTTCATTATATTTAATTACTAGGTAATCTCTCTATCTATAGAGTTAAAACAACAGCTAAAATATGAGGTAAGACTTTGGGTTTAAGCCCAGTCACATAGTTGAGTTAGGATGTGACCGTAGGCAACTTGCACTCCCTCCTGAGGTTTCCACATCTGTCACACTACGAGTGCTAATTAATACACTCTAAGATTCCTCTTAGTTCTAGACTTCTAAGCGCTAAATAGACATGAGTTAGTAAAATATGGCACTCTTAAGTAGTAAAAATACTATTTGTTAAGCTTCAAAAGATCAACCTTGTCTCATTTAAAACTTACAATATTTTTAAGTATTCTATTCCTTTTTAAAGTTATTTTTAGTGAAGGACTTGAGATTCAAAGATACAACCCATTCAAGATCAAAAAGTTGGTCAGTGTTTGTCCAGCATTTGAACTCGATCTGTTTGATTCAAAGTGCAATCAAACAGGTACGATGAGAATGTCTTAGAGAGGTCGATTTACTAGGGTAAAAACCAGTTTCATGTCCCCCCTCCCTTTGTTTTTTATTACAGGACACAATAGAATAACAAACTGTCGTGTATTAACGGTACAAAATTATTACTATAATATTATCACTAAACATTTTTTCTGACTCCTGACCATTCACTTATTGGAATTTATAAGCACTGGAGACATTAAAAACTCTTTGAACTCTGCTGTTAAGAATGAACCCAGTTTCCACCCTGGCCAGTCGTGGCTCAGGGGGTAGGACTGTTGTCCCATAACCAAAGTGTGGCGGGTTTGATTTTTTGGTTGGGGCACATACCTACATTGTGGGTGTGATCCCCGGTCTGGGTACTTACAGGAAGCAGCCAATGGATGCTTCTGTCTCACATCGATGTTTCTTTCTTTCTCTCCCTTCCTTTCTCTAAAAGCAATGAAAAAAAAAATGTCCTTGGGTGAGGATTAAAAAAAAACAAAACAACGAACTCAGTTCTTCCTAAGCAAAGGCACTTGAGTGAGCATTACTTCCTTCCCCACCGAGTGTCCCCACATCCTCCCACACAAACCCAGATTATTAAACAAAAGCATATGCCTTTGGCCTCAGGATCCAGAGCCATGAAATACTGGTGGCCGAGGAAGTTCTCTGAGCACTGAAAAGAGGGTTTTCATAAAAAGTTTTGATTTGATTGATACATAGATTTCAATTCTGAAATCCTTTTTTATAACACCAAAAGATTTAAAGCTTCATAAATTATACTTTCAGTAAGCTACTGATTGTGGAAATAGATAATAAAAAGTCACCAGGATTTAAGTAATTCTTTATATAAACGTGAATTTCCTTCATCATAATAGCATCTACACTTACCTAGAAAATAATACATATATAAGAACAAAACATCTTGCCTCAGGACTAGCCAAAATAATTGTGAAAGGCTTGAGTGATTTATTCAAGAAAGGTTATTAAGCATAATCATATAATTTATTTTTTCTAAAAATAACCCTAAAATTGGAGAGCAGGAAAAATGCTTTGAGGAAAAACCAGCAGAAAGTTAAGAGTTAAGAAATGACTCAGCCCTAGCTGGTGTAGCTTCGTGGATTGAGCATCAGCCTATGAACCAAAAGGTTGCTGGTTCCATTCACAGTCAGGGCACATGCCTGGGTTGTAAGCCAGGTCCCCAGATGGGGTGTGCAAGAGACAACCCACGTGATGTTTCTCTCTCTCTTTTTCTTCTCCCTCCTCTCTCTCCAAAAATAAAATAAAATCTTTAAAAAAATGACTCAATAATAGTGGAGATATAAAGATAGAGCTGAAATAAACACTCGAGATAGTCCTTGGGGATTGTGCAAGTGTTAGGAGTGGAGTGAGAGAAAGGAAGAGATGAGTATTTGTAATTTCGAAGGCTGGGTGTAAGGCAAAGCCAAAAGTATTATATCACCTCTTATGGGAGTCAGCAAACTGTAGGCCATGAGCCAAATCTGACCCACCACCTGTTTCTGTGTGACCTACAAGTTTAAAAGTTTTTACATTTTTAAATGGTTGAAAAATAGCCAAAGATTATTATTTCATCCTAAATCAAAATCATAAGAAACTCAAGTTTGTATCCATAAGTGAAGCTTTACTGGAACACAGCCACGCCCGCCGTGTACAACAATGGCAGTTGGATGGTTGCGGCAGGGAGTGTGTGATCCACAAAGTCTAAAATGTTCTGTGGCCCTTTACAGAAGGTGGGTCCTCCCCTGATCTGAACTACTGATATTACAAAGGGCACTGGATAACTAATTCTGTTAAACAGAGCACTCAGGGTCCAGGGCGATTCAGCTCTTGTGCGTCTTACAGCTTTTCCAGATTGGTATTTCCCTGGTGGCTATTCCAGCTTCCTTGGAACACACTGGCCCAATAAGCTGGGCTTCGGGGACGTTTTCCCTTCCTGGTCCATTGAGATAGCATTGTTTCCATGTTTCCTGTTGATTTCACTAGTTAAGCTCTCAGAGGTCTGGAGGTGCCGGTCCTGCTGCCTGGGTATGTGACCTTTCCCCTCAGGACTGCGGCCGCAGTCAGTCAGTGCCCTCCCACAGCCTTCGGACCTTCTGGGGGGCTTCAGATGACTTCCAGCTGCCAGGATACCTGCCTCCTCTTGCCTGGGGATTTTTTTTTTTTTTTTGAAAACATAATAGACCCCTCTACCTAAGTTTCTGGCAGGTGAAAAATGCAGAGAAATTAAAACCCCAGGAGTATCCCTCCACCAATAACACTTGGGAGTTGGTATATATCCCAGTTGCCTCACCTCTTGGGCATGTATTCGGCATCATTTCTGAGAAGGTCCTTGTGGGATTAAGCTCCAGCCTATCACTATGGTAGCTCACTTAATATACCATTTATTAGTTGCTCTTCTTCCCCCATTTCCTGAAATTTCTAAATAATCTGTGTGGACTAGAATTCTTGTCTCAGTCTCTGCTTCTAAGAGAATGCAAACTAAACACTGAGACTAAAATCACCCTTCCTGCCGCCCTTTGCCTCTCATCACCCAGGGGGGATTTCTATGTGGAATAACACAGAGGATTCCCCAAAATTTCAGCTGTTCCAACAAGGTCAAAATGCACACAGGTAAGGAGTAGGCTTGTTCTCCTCCCCAGATAGGTCAGGAATAAACCCTTGCACTGAGAATGAAACCGAGCTCTCCCTAGGCCTCTCCCCAGGGAGATGACGTCCTCCCATCTGAAGCTCTAGCTCGTATTGCTCAGCTGAGACCCAGACGTACAGTGGACGCCTAATGGACACCATCTGGCTGTAGCCCGCACAGGAGTCTTGTGCGTGTCCGTGTATAGAAGTATTCTTGACCACGACCTTTCTGGCATGCCCCACATCCAGCTGGTCACCAAGTCCTCCCGCGCTGGGGTCAGGAGTGTCTCTGCATCAGTGAGGCTCCTGATGTTATCTTCCATCTCCTGACTGACCTTCTACTGCTCCTTTCATAGGCTACGTGGCTCTCCGCACTGCTGCCAAAATTATCTTTCATAAAAGACAATCAATCAAATTTTGCCTATTTGCTTCAAAACCCCTTTGATTCCACCTTGCCTACAGAATAAACTTTAATCTTCTTGGTGTGTTCCCTAAGGCCCTTAACAGTTGGCCCAGACTTCCAGAAGCTATCCATTTCTCACACATATATGAGCAATTATTTTCCAGATGGATACAGATGCTGTTGAGATGAGGAAAATAAAAACTCATTTGAAAGCTTTACTGAATTCATACTGGTTTTATTCATGTATTTCTCAATCAATAAAATACAGAAAAGTACAGATATCATGTGGAGTTGCAATTTTCTGATGTTTAAAAAGATATTCTCATACTTTCTAAGTTGGGAGCCAACTTCTTTTATATAATTTTTAAGCCCTCTTTCAACTTTCTGTACTTATTCAAGTTAAGGAACTTTTTTAAGGCAGGGTCATTCCAAGGACGTAGACTCTGAGAACAATGGTGTGTCTGGGTTGAAAAATAAGTTTGGTTCTGTGTCACACGTGTGTGTATGCAGTGTGGGGGACAGTGGGTGGTAGAAAGGAGATTAGCCCAGGGCTTATACACGCACGGCAGGATGTTATACTTTATTTTCAATAATGCAGTTAAAACAAATCTGGCTCCTTTGGTAGGCTTCAATAAGGGAACCGAAATAAAGGCACCTCAATATAACACAGTACAATTTATGGTAAAATTTAGGCTTTCAAAACGTCCTGTCATAAAAAGGAAGGATACGAACTGTTTGCTACACTGCTAAAGCCACTCACTTCAGGCAGCATCACCAGGACACTGTCTTGTATTAGACGGTCTCCCAACACAGAATCAGGGTGTGGTAACTGAAGGAAGGGATCTCTGGATTCAAATGGATTTGGGTTCAAATTCTGGGAACACTATTTCCTGGTAACTGTGATCTTGAACAGGTCACTTCTCTGAATATCAATTTCTTCATCTATAATGTGAATAACAGATACGTTGTATAATATTATGATGCCTTTAAATGAAATCAAGTTGTTCTTGTGGGTATTAATGTATTTTTTCTCTTTCTCTATTACTATTACTAAAGTTACTGTCTCCCAAATATCTCAGACATGTTTAAGTCTTCAAACTTTGTATCTGGAAGGATCCCAGAGCTTATTTAGAACACCTTACCTAGTTTTCAGATTTGGAAACCGTAAGAGGTCATGCAGACTGCCTGTCATTATGTCATGAAGTGGTAATATTTGTAATAACCACAAAGGCAAATGGGGTGGGGGGAAGCTTATGAGAGTTGCTGAAAATCAAGGTTAGCAGAGGCTAAAAAACAGAGACAAAACCCACAAATGTGCTTTAGGGAGGAGATTTTCTCAAAAAATACTTGACAGTCAGAGCCAGAACTGAAGAAAGCTGATACCAAAGGTCGGTCCCCCTTCTCCTACCTGCTGTTGGGAAGCAATTATCCAGAGGTCCTGCATATTTCTGCATGTCTTCCAAGCAGAGGCAGCGACTGCCTTTGCACCCAACTATTTTTCAAGAATGTCTGTATAGTGACAGGTTTTAAAAAAACCAAAGAATGTCTTTCTCTGGAGTAAAGGGAAGTTTAGCTTACTATCCATTATAAAAGAGTCAGGTTCTCTAAGCTCAGGGTTCCTCTCTGTAATGTAACCAACTCAGGGCACATGCAGCTGCCGCATAACTCTTTACATTTCCCTGTGGGGATCTGGGTTCAGGAAACCATTGCAAGAAAATGCTGATATTCTGGCTGCTGATATTCTGGCTGCTGCTCTTACTGTAATTGAACCCTTTGTCTCGACTCGGGGTTCTCACCTCTTCTGCCAGCATGCATGAAATTCTCGGGCTAACTTGTTAGTTTGAAAATAGTGGGGGGAAATCTCAAAACTTCCAGTTCTTGACATTTGCTAAGTATTATTATCAATTAAAACTGTTTCTAAGTCCTTGAAGCAGAGACTTTATATTAATGTAACAGGCTCCCTATGTCTTCACACAGACCACTACCAGCTGAGGCAGGCCCAGAAATAGCAATAACAACCCCTTGTTTAGTGTATGAAATCTGTTAGTCCCCCATTAAAATCCCCTCAAATCACTTCTAGCAGCTCCGAGCCCTAGCTTCTGAGAGTTTCTCCTGCTAACTGCGTTTATCTATGACCTTTGTCAGATGATTGACCTTGGGCACTGGAGTCACCTCACCTGCACAGAGTGCAGGAAGTGGCAGAGAACTTATACTGTTTCTCCCTGACAGGTTTGAAGCCAATGACTGACTAAAGCAGAAGTGGGGGAGACCTTACTCCTTTCCCTCAACTCTGGGGATCTAATTTACGTTCCAGAACTTCCTGTGGGATCAGGATGAGACTGGGACTTGCCCTGAAGTGACACCTTTGCCTAGCTTCTTTACCTTCCCTGTCCTGCTTCCCCACTCCCTTCCCAGTTTCTCTTTAGACCATGTTCTTAGAAAACAAAGAGCAAATGTTTGGCCTGGGGTCTACTTCTAGAAGAAATGACTTGAGGTGGCCAGTGATTCTCAAGCCTGGTTGTATATTAGAATCAACTGGGGAATCTTTTAAAAAATTATGATAGTATCCCAACCTAGGTCAATTAAATCTCAGGCAGTAGGGCCAAGGCCATATATATATGTGTGTGTGTGTGTGTGTGTGCGTGTGTGTGCGCGCGCGCATGCATATATATGCGCGTGCGCACACACACACGCATACATATACACTTAAAAGCTCTCCAGATGATTCTAGTATTCAGCTCTGATTTTGGACATTTGAGCAACACATTCTTCAGGTAGTTTAATTTCACTATTTGCTACCTTCCCAGGATTCAAACAGCTCAGGCAGATGTACTCTCCAAGATACTGCCCAGCCCAGGAAATCGTCCAGTCTGAAAACTTGGCAACAGCATGGCCCAGCTCAAGCAGCAGCAGAACGCTTCTCCTTGGCAGCGCTGGCAAAAGTCTTTGACATCTAGGGCAGTCTCCAGATGGGAGAGGCCTCAAGGGCTTCTCTAGGGAAAGCTGCACACAACTGCCAAGCAAAAACAGGCCACTAGTCCTCCCTACCACCCCAAAAAGACCATTGCTGTTCATGTACGGTCCCAAATCCAGTCAACAGGACGTCTGGTGACACCATTTCCATAACAAGTCTCATGTCAACAGGACTTGACCCCTACCTTAGACTGAGTACTTCTTGATCCCTGTCTTAGACCAGGCAATCTAAGGGTACTGTGACAGTTAAAATTTATTTGTCAACTTGGCTAGGCCATGGTGCCCATTTGTTTGGTCAAACATTAGTCTAGACATTATTGTGAAGGTATTTTGTAGATGTTACTAATGTCTACAGTCTCTTGATTTTAAGCAACAGGTTAACCCTAATAAAGGTGGGCCTCATCCAATAGCTGAAGGTCTTAAAAGCAAAATTTGAGATTTACTGGAGAAGGAAATCCTGCCTGAGTTTCCAGCATGTTAAACTGCCCTACAAATTATAGACTTGTCAGCCTCCACATAACACATGAGCCAATTCCTTCAAATAAATCTCTTTCAGTATATAGACAACCTCCTATTGGTTCTGTTTCTCTGGGAAACTACGACTGACACAGGTCTCAAAGTATTTCCCAGTCTCAAAGGCCCCTGGAAAATATGACTACGGCCTTCATTTTAGCCAATTCCTTAGCCACATTCAACTGAATTGAATTTGACACAAGCCCCCCAGACTTTTACTCTCAGCTGCCAAGTATATTCCCATGATTATCTGTCTGCCTGGTGCCAGACTGTAGACAGGTACCCTTTTGAACCCTCTTGTTAGACAGGTAGCTGATTACATGGCTTGGCTATCTATCCAGCCCTTATGGAGCATGCCCAGAGCAAACTTCCACTACCCTTCACACAGAATACCCTCTACCCCCAAACTACACTATTCCCTCTCCCATCTCCCAGGACCCCATTCCTCCTGGACACTCTGACATAAACCCATGTTTAGCAAACTTTCTGGCATGTGGTGGTGCCTAAGAAAAATCTAATGAAGTAGAAGTGGTCACTTAGCAAGCTCAGGAACTCCAAGAGGACTTTTTGAGAAACCTGCTGGTGAGCCAGGGAAAGCAGAACGTCCATCTACCAGGTGATAGACCACTGGCATCTCAGAGGAATGGCATACTGTCTGAGTCAAGTCCCCTCACTGAGTGCACTCATCCGAGCACAGGCCAAGGCTCAGCTCCAGACAAACCATCTCTGCCAAACAGAGCGGTGTCTTAAATGGGAGGAGGGAAATGGCCAAACACAATCACATCTTGCCTCGGCAATAAACCCGCCCACTTCCCATCCCCTTGTTCTACCCTCCTTATTGTCAACTGTATCTTTGGTCTATGTACTCACACTTTCTGGCTTTTACTTCATGTTTGGCCAACCCTCTCCACCCAGCTTCATGCTCTCAAGAGCTCTCGTGTTCAGATTCTGGACTCTGGAATCAGATACTCGTTTTAGAATCCTGGCCTTATCACGTAATCCTTGGTTCCTTCACTTGTCAAGTAGAGGCCATACAACAACCTGCCAGGGCTGCGATGCCCTGCCCACCCTTCCAGACCAAGAAATCTTAGCAGGAGACTTCCCAGCTACTGGCATAAGTTTCCCACAAACTTAGAAGGGGGCATATCAAGAGCTATTTTAATGTTTTGTATTTTGAAATTACAATTTTCTTAGCCATTGGCAATCTTGAAGCTCAACTCTTTAGTATATGAAAGGAACTGGCTTGTCAGCTTTCCCTAATGGTAGCTCACAAAAGTAACTTTTTGATGAAAACACTACACAAAATTGAATTAACTCCTGTGATTCTCAGCTCTACCTGCATATCATAGGGACCATATGTGCAGCTTTTTAAAACATTCTCAGACTTGACCTCCAACCAGAGTTTCACTTCTGTGACACAGAAAGAGATGCAGCCTTGGACCAGGGGAGCTGTGGGCAGCCGTCAGCTATTCCCAGCCTGCTCTCTGTGTGTCCCACCCCCACCTCTCCCCCTCCATGTTCTGCTTGTCTGGATGTGATAGTGCAGACTGGCCATTACCTCATTCCTGCGGGTTCCCAGCAAGACTTCAAAAGGGGTGGAGCCTGCTGTAGGCAGATGCTACCTCTGGCCAGAACCTGGGAGGGAAGAGGAGATGGGAAGGAGGGAAGTGTGTGTAGATCGGAAGAGCAAGCAGAGAGGCAGGGAGAGGGTAGGAAGTAGACCTGTATCTGTGCCCCTGGCTGTTAGAAAAGAAATATGACCAAATAAGAGAGGGGCTGCCACAGGGAACAGATACAGAGATTGCCTGGTTTGCTTCACAGTAAAAAATGTTGCTTCTGCTTATGTTCGTATCTCTTTTAAAGAAAACTGTTCCCTTTAATTGTTGTTATTTTCCTCTGCATCTTATTCCTGTCCCCACCCTGTAACTGCACATTATTTGGTAATTTCTCCTCCTATTCTCAGACCTAGCAGAATGATACAGTGGTCACCTGACACATATTTGTTGCCCCACCAATTTGTGTTGAATTACTGCAAGGTGCACAGTGGACTGGCCTCCCCACACACAGCACCATGGACTTTAGGTACCATTCTATTTTGTCCTCAGGCAAAACACGGCCTTCCTTCCTCTGGGTCTGCAGCAGTTAATCCAGACAACACTGTCCTACCCATCTTGGGTTAAGTCAGCATCTCTAGCAGGCTGTGAGCCCCTCAGGTAAAGGGACTGTTTATCCACCAGCTTCTAGCATAATGCTGGCATTGAGAAGGCTCTTGAATGTTTGCAACATGCAGCCAGTTTTCTATCTCCGTATCACTTGACTGGGGTTTGATTTCTTCATCTCTAGGAATGAAGTCAGTGCTGGAAAAGGGAAACACAGGGTCCTGGTCCTACAACTCCTTTCTGATGTAACTGCAGACAACCTATAAGACCTCCTTGAGCGTCTGTATCTGAAACTGACTGGACTGAATCGTGACACTATGGAAAAGCAAATGAACCTGTATAAATCCCTGCAGATCAAACTTACTTCATGTAAACCTCACCAAAACTTTAAATGTGTACTTTATTCTCACTTGAAGAACAAAAGAAAATAGTCAGCGCTTTGATTTGCTCGAGGTCAGACATCATGCGGAGGATTCCAACCCGCATCTGTTTGAACCAGAGCCCACTGTCCCTCACGTCCCATTCTGCTTCCTGGGGAGGAGACCAGCCACACTGGTTCACACAGACGGTGTCCTCAGGGATGCTGCTGAAGAACCCGTGGCTTCTTTAGAATGGAGAACAGTTCTCATCTTCCCTTTTATCACAGATCTTAATAGAAGACAGAGTTTCATAGCATGACATTACAGTATTACTTAAATGACATCTTTTTTCCTAACTCTGTCTTATTCCTTTATTGGAGTCCATGAAAATATCCAAAAACACATAAATATTATTTTATTTGAATTTTGAAAAAGAACAAAAATTTTCCTTGGTTTTTAGGGGCTTCAAAGTTAGTATGCCTTCACCAACCTACCATACAATCTTCCCATTCTTCCCCCAAATAAACACATAAAACCAAATTTATCAGTCCAGGTACAACTTTGACCTTCGAGTCCATATAGCCTTCTAACAGCTTTGGCTAAGAAAGTTATTTGAAATAATTAACCTGTAAAATCTGGAAGAAATATTTCATAAAAATCTAGTTGGTTCCCAATATTTATATTGTAAGAATCCCTTTCTTACCAAACATAAAAATGCAAGTCCCCATGATAAGAGTTGGGCAATTTTTTTGTATCCATTGATTGGGAAAATATGTGACCCAAAATGAGCTCAGTCACGTTTTGAAATGTTTGTCATTTCTGCCTCTCTGCAGCGTGTGTGCATCTTGCGTATGTGCGAAATGCCGCTGGCTGCAAGATCGGCTGGGCCGCTTGTCCAGGGCTCGGGTGGCATACCAAGGAGACTGAAGTTTATTCTGCAGGCAAAACGAAGTCAAGAGAGGTGTGAAAGCAAAGTGACAGGGCCAGATTGATTTTCCTTTTCGGAAGATAATTTTGGCAGCAGTATGGAGAGCAATCGTGAAATGAAGAGAGCAGTGGAAGGTGTGCAGGAAGGAGGGAGGAGAGATAGCTTTCAGGAGCCACAGTGATGCAGAGGTACTGTGCCTCTGACCCCAACACTGGAGGGTGAGCAGCCAGATACGCGCAGTGCAGGAGATGGAGGCCCAAAGATGTTCTAAATTTGGAAATTTCGGAGACCTTGAAAAAAATAAGGACTAGCAGAGGAGGAATGTGTATTTTGGATGAGGTTGGGGGTTGGAATGGTGGAATAACTGGTGAGACTAATACTGAATCTTATATGTATGAAGTTCGAGATGATTTTTTTTTCAGCATGTCATTGGATATTTAAGTCTGAGGATGAGGAGATCTGAGCTGAGCTGGGTCTTTAGTCAGCAGTAAACCATAGTTGTTATCACAACGCTGACAAGTCCCATAGGCCTTGGTTCTAACCCACTTACTAACTGGCTCAAGGAAAATGCCGAACTTTACCAAGCATTAGTTTCCTCGTTTGAAAATTGGGATAATTCATGCCCACATTCAGGGTTTCTTACTAAAGATGATAGGTTTTTAAAAAATAAAATATTAGTAAAGTATATGACATATGGTAGTTGCCAAAAAAATAGCAGGTGCTATTCTGTAGGTTGCAAGCCACCAGAGTGTTACCATCCTCTGAGATGGTAGAATTTATCATTCTTGGAAAGCTAAAGAGAGAGAAATAAAAGGCAGGGCCCTGGAGATGCAATGCTAGAAAATCAACCGAAGGAAGGGCAGGCAAAAAGGCTGAGAAGGAGGGAAGGGAATCAGGAAAACAGAGTGACCTGGCTGTCCCTGGAAGACAAAGTTCAACACGCAGGAGGTAGGCCCGATTCCTGAAGACAGGAACTCAGCACTAACCCCGAATTACTCAGGGAGCCACCGTGCCCTGGAGAGCGATGCGAGGGTGGTGGCCACCCCCGGCGGCCGTATTCGGCACTGCTAGAGCTCCAAAGGGTTAATGCCCAAAGTCCTCACACAATTGCAAGAGAGAACGCAATCTGAGCTAAAAAGGAGAGCGTAACCAACAGTGCTGACAATGCCAAAAAAACTGATGCATCTGTTGACATACTTGGAGCAGTTAGTATCTGCTGTGAAAGTTTCCCTTACAGATGCAAGAAAACATGTCCCTGTGCTTTCTGTCTGTCTGATTGGGGCAGCCAAGATCCAATGTTGGAAAACAGGAATTACAAAAACATATGGGAGAGGAGGAGATAATTTTTACAACTCAGAAATAACCCATAAAGGGTAATGAGCCTGTTTTACTTCTAAAAAGGAATCAGGAATTTGAATTTTTTAAAAATTGTTCAAACAAAACAATGTATAAGTATTCCTGTCCCTCGTCTACCAAATCAAATCTATCAACAACTACTGTTAGCAGTATACAATATATATTATATATTATAGATAAATACATAGATAATATTATGTATAATATTCAGGGCACAAGTCGTTTGTTTTCTATTGAGAATATTTTTTAAATTTTATTTATTTATTTTTAGAGAAAGGGAGGGAGAAAGACAGGGAGAGAAACATCAATGAGTGGTTGCCTCTCATGTGCCCCCTTCTGGGGACCTGGACAGAGACCCAGGCATGTGCCCTGGCTGGGAACCAAACTGGAGACCCTTGGTTTGCAGGGTGGCACTTAACCCACTGAGCCACACTGGCCAGGGCTGTACTGAGAATATTTTTCTTTATATCTCATTCTCTTAATGGTGACTTTTGTTGAACAGAAGCTCTTAATTTCCATGTATTTCAGTTATTAGTTGCTGACTATCTAGGTGTCCATCAATGGTAACATGGATGAATAAATGGTTGGTTTTTTGCAGAATGAAATACTATAGAGCAATGAACAAATCACACCTATCTGCAATGACACGAACGAACCTCATATAACATTGAGGGAAAGAAGCTAAACACAAGAGTATAAATTGTTTTAATTTTTTTTTTTTATTCCAAAAACAAACCACACTAATTCATGATGTCACAGGTCAGGGTGCTGATGAATTTCCCTGGGCTGTACTCACTAGACACGGTACAAATAGGGCTCTTGATCTGCTGGTAACAACTGGATTCTTGATCT
>PVJI01028035.1:0-16973 GCA_004026765.1 Micronycteris hirsuta
GGGTGAATTATAAGCCAGAGATGTCTGTGATTCTACTGGGACTACTGACTTTACTAAAGTTGAGGGAGGATGTCGGGGAAGAAAAGCAGAAGTTTCCTGCTACTTAAGTCTAGAATGAAACAGAACTCACAGACTTTATATTTCAGAGCTAATCAAGTGGAAATGTCAATGGGGAAATCCAGGTCAACTATAATTCCCATCATTACTAAGTGGCATAAAGACTCAGAATAGGGTGACCTAGAACTGACCTCAGGGAGAAATCACAGTCAAATCAGGATCACTCATTTCCAGGATTCTTGGTAATTTGACTCGGCAATTCATGTATCTTATCATTTACAATAAATGCAATCTAGGTTACTACATGCATTTCAATCTCTTGGATGAATATGCAGTATAATAGCAAGCTGCTTCTCAGAATGGTATACGGTGGTTATATATTCTTAAGAAGGATAAGTTCTCATAGAGAAACAATTCACCAATTATAAAGGGAATGTGTGTGATTATCTTAAATATGAGTATCAGACATTGGAAATCTAGTCTGCTCATTACCTGCCTTGGATTTCTTAGCTTTGGCAAATTGCATATACTTAGCACAAGCTTAGCATATTCTTCAAAAGCTATCATTTTTAACTAAGAAATAGAAACAATACAGATTTCCTTCAAACCTGTTCTATCCTTTTAGTCACAAAGGCAGGCAGCTTTCATTCATTTGAAAGACACGGAAATCTCAGAAGTTGCCTGATATTCTTCTCATAGCCCCCGGGCTCCTGGATGGTTTCCTGAACAGCATTATTCACAGTTAAAAAAAAAAAGTCACTACCTTATGAGTCTATTCATTGAAAATAATGATGGATACAAATTTCAGCTCTAATGCTGATGATTGTATGATTTGGGGGAAAATTTTATCTCCCTGTTTTTTTTCATACGATACAGCTTCCCCAGAAGGGCAAGCAGAACAGTGAGAGAACCAGAAACCACATTACTTAGAGAATGGTTGACAGAACCCATGCACTACACACCTATAAGAATGGCCAAAATCTCGAGCACTGACAACACCAAATGCTGCCGAGGATGCGGAGTGGCAGGCATTCTGTATTACTGGTGGGAATGCAAAATGGCAAAGCCAGTTTGGAAGACAGTTTGGCAGTTTCTCACAAAACTAAACATACTCTTACCATACAATCCAGCTATCATGCTCCTCGGTATTTACCCAAAAGAGTTAAAAACTTATGTCCACACAAAAACCTGCACATGGATGTTTATAGGAGCTGTATTCATAATTACCTAAACTCAGAAGCAATCTAGATGTCCTTCTGAAGGAAAATTAATAAATAAACTGTGGTACATCTGGACAATGGAATATCATTCAGCCCTAAGAAGAAATGAGCTATCAAGCCATGAAAAGACATAGAGGAATTGTAAATACCTATTACTAAGGGAGAGAAGCCAACCTGAAAAGCATTAAGCATGACCTCAACTATATGACATCCTGGAGAAAGGCAAAATTATGGAGACAGTGAAAGAATCAGTGATCGCCAAGGTTTGGGTGGGGGGAGTGGAGTGGAAGTAAATAGGCGAAACACAGAGAATTTTTTCCAATTAAAAGTTTTTTAATTAATTAATTTTTTAATTTATAGGAATGACATTGATTAATAAGATTATATACGTTATAAGTATATAATTCTATGCACAGAGGATTTTTGAGCAGTAAGTTTCTGTATGATATGATATTATGCTGTCCATTGCCTGACAGGTATATGTCACTATACCTTTGTCCAAACCTACAGAGTGCACAGCACCAAGAGTGAACCCTAAGGCTGTGTTGATGGGTTGACCGATGTTTGTCAATTGTAACAAACGTGTCACTATGGTGGGAGATCTAGATTGGCGGAGGAGCTATTCGCGTGTGGGGTCAGGGGTGTGAGAAATCTCTGTACCTTCCTCTCAATGTTTTAGGTTGTAAACCTAAAGCTGCTCTTTAAAAAGGTCTTAAAAAGAGAGAGAACTGGGGAGCTTTAAAGTCCAAACTGGGGTGGGTCAGGTAATGATAGCTGCCTTTCCATTGTGATGCAAGAGGAGAGTGAGGTTTGGTTTATGTGGCTCAAAGGGTAGAATTAAGCTCCACAGGTATAAGTGCCAGGGAGGTGGATAGTAGATAAAGGCTTAAAATACTAAAGAATGAGCTGTGCCTCATGGAAAGGACCCTGGATGATTCGAGATAGTCAAAGTCCAACACCACACAAGAGACTGGATTTCTGAAACCAAAACACGCAACTCTAAGTTAATGTGATTCTTTGCTTGGTTTGCTAATATAAGCCCTTGACTTATATTAAGCTTGAGATCACTTAAAGCCCCCGATCTCTTTCCCAAGAATGCCTGCCAAGGCAGACTTCCCCAAACCTGTACTTGTACATCAAGTTCTTTACTTTTCTGAGTGATGTAAGTGGGGAAAGGCTTAGCAGAGATAATTGTCAACACATGAAAATTAGGTGACTGAATAGGCAAATTACACAGTGCGCATCAGTGAGTCACCAACTAATTATATTTGTTAAGCTGGTCAAACATTCTAACTTCTTGAGGTAGCTAATCCAGGCTTGCACACTCTTCTGGGAGGTCTTTTCAAACTGCTTCCACTAGTGCATAATCTAGGATTCTCCCTAGAGTTATTACATTGTGTTCTATTTTTATTTTCTCCATGGTTAGCCTGTGTTATTTTATCACAAGTGAAGGTAATCTCAATTACTCTACAACCAAGTGAGTTGGAACTGATGAGTACAGATCAGTCTCATCAAACCAATAACTACTGGGTTGACCAAAGGTTCATTTGGGTTTTTTTGTAAGATGGCTCTAGCAGTACTTAGTTGTCTTTAACTTCATTTGAAACAATTTTGTTAGATTGTATCGTGACAGCTGTCCTATCAGTGTGCATTTAAAAAACTTATCAAATTGGTAAATTTTTGTGCAGCCATTTCAAAATTGAAGATGGAAAAATATACACATTTTTAGCATATTATGCTTTATTATTTTAATAAAGATAAAAACACACACACACAAAGATTCATATAATATATAGAGAAGGTGCTATGACTGACTGAATGTCTCAAAAGTGGCTTGTGAAGTTTTGTGCTGGAGATCTCTCACTGGATGATGCTCCATGGTCAGGTAGACCAGTTGAAGTTGATAGGGATCAAAATGAGACATTAATTGAGAATAATCAACATTATACCACATGGGAGATAACTGACATACTCAAAATATCCAAATCAATAAAGTTATTGATGAAAGTGAAAAACGTGTCTTTTATTTTACAGAAAAAAACCATTCAGACTTTTTGGTCAACCCAATATTTATTGAGGGTCTACCATATGCTTTGCTTGGCACACTGGGGAATACAAAAGAGCACAAGACATTAATTCCTGCTCATTATTAATTATACATTAATAATACATAATTAATAATGTATAATTTACTTGAGGATATCTGTAAATATAGCTTACGGTGCAAGCAGTCCATGATCAGAGTGAAGAGAGTGAAGGAGATCATAAACATTTATAGATACTGAGAAAACTGTTTGGGCAGATACGATCAGGGAAGACAACAGAAGAATGAATTTGCAGGATGTGCAGATAATCATCAGGCCCCGTTTTGGTTTTGCTTTTACTTTCTCTTTCTCTTATTAATGAGAGGGGGATTTATTGTGAGAATAGAGGAGTATCTCAGCACTCCCAGGAAGAGCGTGGCAGCCAGGCTGCAGGAAGCAGCTGTAGGAGGGTTTGGAAGGCCCAACCCTTCCTTTTCCTCATCGCCCTCTGTTTCTCTCAAGCCACCTGCCTCACATCACGATCTCTTCTGTTTTTTTGGTCCTTGGAGAGGCAATTCCACGACTCCAGAATTTCACTTACCCGTAGTGCACAGGTGGCAAACACAAAGCCCATGGGCCGAATCCGGCCCTCCACTTTGTTTTATCCGGCCAGCCACCTTGTTTCTACCCAGAGGCAGCGCTGAGCTGTCACTTAACTATTAAGTAGTAGTTACGTTTATACAGTCCTAAAATTATATTCGGCCCTTTGAAGGCAACCGCAAGGCTGATGTGGCCCCCGATGAAAATGAGTTTGACGCCCCTACAGAGAATCCCAACTTAAACATTTGGGGAGGGGGAGAGTAAAGCTGTTAGATCAGGATAATTTAATAGATGCAATTTAGAAACAATTGTTAAAAGAAGACATATAAGGTTCTCAGTTCACCACCAAATCTTCTCCCAAACATGGCTTTTTCTCTCCCTGTTTTCTTAGACACTGCTTTTCTCTTGGTTTTCTTAAGACTTTTGCAGCCAGGTGTTCAGACATTGTTATGATCACGGAACACTGGGCAAAGTACCCACCAATTAATTGCATTTGCATCAGCTTTTGTCTATTAGCAGATAGTCAAGAGTTGACTGTACTACTTCTCTGGTAAAAGGCTGTGTCTTAAATGCGGATAACCCACTATCAGCAATGGCCCATCAGATGATACATCTTCCACTAGACTCGCAAATGATCACTCACGGGTGAGTCAAATTAGTGCTTCTAAGCCTTCGCCTTTGCTTGTAAAGTTGGAGAACATTTTGCTTTGGAATATTTGTAGGTAAAGACAAAGTGGGATGATTTCTTGGGGAAGAAAAGCCTAAGAAATTAATCAAAATAGTTCGATTATGATGAATAAAAACATTAGCAGTTGGTTTGTACAAAACTGTATCCAATCGAGGTCCAAACATTGCATTTTGTGGTTAGGCCTTTTAAGTCGCTTTGATTAGAGAGCAGTCCATCCTGTCCCTTCCCACATATCCCACCTTATTTTGCCATGATTTTATTGAAGAAAATGCATCATTAAAGGTCTTATGGATAGTACTGGCTTGATAAAATATGTGTTTAAGAAGAAATACTGTGGCAGAGTGATGAGTGGAGAACACTCATCAGAACAACAGAGAAGGGAACACAAAATGAAAGTCTGGGAGAATGCATTCAGAAAAGCATCGCTGCAGTCTGGGCAGGAGGCACCGGGGATCTGAGTCAGGTAGTTGTAGCAGGGAATGGAAGGAGAACATCTTCAATCCGATCCAAGAGACAGTTCCAAATTTTGAAGAGCATTGTAGCAATTATCCGAGATCTGTAGCAATCCAAAAAGCGAGAGTAATATTCAATTAGCTTTTTAAATTCAAATGTTTAGGCAATATCATTAGGTGGGGATCTCTCCCAGAAGTGTTCAGGAAAAGCTGGATGGCCAGCCACGGGGGATGATGTAAACCAAAGGCCAAGAACCTCTTGTCCCCTCCTCCATGTCTTCGACAAGTTGAGCGTCCAGTCTGCATTCAAAGAGCAAGAGTGAGGAGAAACACACAGCTTTGTGAGGCAGTCCATTCTGTTGACTGAGCATCTGTAATTATTAGAATGTTTTTCCTGACAATTAGCCCCAAATCTATTGAGTTGGCCTTGGCTCTGACTTCCAAGATTATGAAGAATAACCACTTTCCTTATCATTTTCTCTTCTCCAGGACAGCCCTTTTCAGTTCCTTTAACTGTTTCTCATTTCCCATCTTTGTTCCTCTTTTCTGGCCCTGCTCCCAATTGTTACTGTCATTTTGGGAGTCTGCACCCAGAGCTGAACACCCTGTGTGATATGCAGTCTTACCTGAGCAGACCAGAGAGGCTGTGGATTCTGTAGTTCCAGGAACTGTATTTCATTAATGCAACCAATAATAATGATAATAATGGTTTTGGCAGCTCCTTCATTTGGTTCACTCGTTTTGAGTCAACAAAACCCCCAAAGGTATTCTTTGCCTGTGCTACTATTTGGACACCCATACTTGTGAAACTCACATTGGAATCTAAGTGTAAAACTTTATATTAACTATATCATTTTTCCTTGTTGGATTCAGGTCATTGTTCTAATCCACCAAGTTTTTGGGTTTTTTTTGTTTTTCAGCAGGGAGCCCTAACTCACATGTCTAGAGTTTCATTCATGTCTCTCAATCTTAAATCACCTAAAACTTTAATTAAAAAGCCAATTTAGCCCATATTAGTTAAACCAGGGTCGGAAAATATTAAATAGGGTAGGGCTGTGGATGAAACTTCCTGGAGATCTGTTTTCAGGATGACATGGTTTCATGGCCAGCATTTCCTTAGTCCCTTCCTTTAGTGCATAGGATCCCTTCCAAATGCACTAAATTGATTATATTCTAGTCCCGAATTTTCCCTCTCATCTCCAAGGATATTAAAGACTGTTAACATTCTCTGCCAACAGCCTTCATTGGTCAGCCCGGATAAGAACTCTACAGATAAATAAGATGAGTCCCGCACGGCTTGTTTGTGGTGAGTCTGTGCGATCCCACACCTCTCCTGTACAAGCTTGCTGGGCTGCGGTACATAGACTTCACCCTCCTCCCCTTAGGATATCATATGCTGAACTCCAGGTTTTTGGACCCTGTGCCATTCTTCACTGTCACAAATTAATACAGCAATGTGACTTTTCTAGCAGCTTCTCTCAGGAAGTTCCTTAATGTAGGCCAAGAGACTTAAACTTACTTAAGGCAGTTAGGTTTCAAAAGTCTTATTACCTGAGTTTGATCCAACATTACAGATCTGAAGATTATTCTCACTGACGAAGACAATGGGAGCAAAATAGAACAGTTTCTTTTTCTCCCTGTTTTCTAGTGACATCACACTGTCTGCCCTTAGAGTGGGTCTTTGCCTTCTGTCTGCTACTTCCTGCTTTGAGCACACCCCAAATCCCCCCACTCTGCGCTTCAGCACTTTTCACAAGCCTTACTTCTACTTAGCTTTAACATTCCAGATGCTGCATGTAAACTTACTTGCCCCTTTCTCCTTAATTATGAGAATTTTCTACCTTTTTTATGTAACTTTCTAAAATCTGAGCTGAGTTCCTTGAAAGTTGTATCAGCACCCATGCTGGCCTGTCCAGCTTTACTTCACCTGGGTTATTTGCAGGGATCATTAGTCACCCAAACATTCTAAGGCAGGGCTATGTCATAGTTGAAGTTGCAGACTTACACCAACCTTTAACTGAACTTTTTCTGAAATGTCTTTCCCTGTCTCACTTAAAAGTCCAACACTTTTTGGGGGACGTGAATATATTTTTCTTCATGTTCCCAGGGAAGCACTGTGGTAGGTCTAAACTCTGCTCTGAGTCAGGACTTTGCTCAGATCCTGCACCTGCTCAAACTTGTCTGGTAACTTTAGGCCAGTTCCTTAATCTCTCTGAGGCTAAGTGAGATAATTATGCATCACCTCGCAGAGGCACTCTGGCATCGCGCAGAGTCCTTGGGATGAACAGATGTGATGATACATTGTAAGCGCCTTGAGTGATACATGGTGGGTTTCAGGAAATGTTTGTGCTCCTCCTCTTTGCCTTTCCTTCTCTCCCCTTCGGTTCACCAACCTGTTCTCACTTGTTTTTCATACTTCATTTAGGGAAGCAGTTCTTCTCATTGTTTTTTTTTTTTTTTCTTTTGTTTTTGTTTTTTTCCTTTAGGGAGATTCAATGTCCTGCCAGGTAAGTCAAGAATTTACCCAGCTTCTGCTTTTAGCTTGGATGAATCCAGCTGTCAGTGTATAGAAATCCCCCATCATCACCTGTTACTATTGCAATCTGGGTCATTTCCTCTATCTGGTCAGGTGTTAACTCTAAAAAATATGCAGAGAACATTTTTAACCTTTCATGCTTAGTTCTTGGGTTTAGATTTCTGTTCTGAAATAGTCATCTTTTACTTTACATCACAGGGATGATTCTTCTCATCCTTGAGAACTGAACTTTGAGGAATCTGGATGCAAAAATTTAATGGAGAAGCTGAAGTAGAGTTCCTTCAACAGTGCCTGGAGTGTTGGAGACAAACCTGGCTTGGCAATTTTGACTCGGGTCCCTCATAATCACTAGTCTTCCATCATTTCCAGATGCTCAGAACTAAGCTGAAGTGTTTCATTTCCTCAAATGCTTCTTTGACTTTCCTTACTTCCTCCAGTTAAAAATGCCCACCCTTTGGGTTGGAAATGGGATAGCCATTCACATTAAGCATTCATCACTACATATTTCACTTTCTCTTCCCTCATCTTCTGGTTCATTTTCTACCTGTTGCTGTGCTTCCTTCAAGATGGAGCTGATTCAAACAGCACAGGCCACCTCTCCTAAGAGGCCTGGAATTAAACCTTCCTGTTGGGCAAAATGCACTTACTCATCAGTTTCTGGCTCAAGGGTGCATCACCCAGGTGACAAAGAAGGAAGCAGGAAACTGAGGAGGGACACAAATGCTCCCATCACTGGAGGATTTCTTCAATCTTAAGGCCATTCCAAACCTCACCTACTGACCCAAGTTTGTTTCTCTGGATGTTTCTTTTAGGTCAGGCTCTTACCTGCAGTTAGACTTATAATATCCATCATACGTAACTTCCAACAGGAGTTATACTTGGTGTTGCACGTTTAAGTGCCAATTTAAAATGGCCTCTGGCCCTGACTGGTTTGGCTCAGTTGGTTGGGCATTGTCCCACAAGTGAAATGTCACCAGTTCAATTCCTGGTCAGGGCACAGGCCTGGGTTGCGGGTTTGGTCCCTGGTCGGTTGCATGTATGAGAGACAACTGATCGGTGTTTTTCTCTCACACCAATGTTTTCCTCTCTTCCTTCCTCCCTTTCCTCCTCTCTCAAAAATAAATAAAATCTTAAAAAAAAATAAAATGGTCTTTGAAGAAAGCTAGAATTTTTAATGAACTTTTGTTGTTTGCAGATTCTCTATTGAACATCTTTAAGGTAAGCCTCCCACCCCTACCTCTATTCAATTTACTGTTTTAATCAAACTTTCAAAACTTTCTTCTGGTCACTGGGCTGTATTTCTGTGATGACGCCACCATTCAAAGAAAACAGAGGGTAGACTCCATTTTGATGGAGTCATAAGTAAGTTTTAAACTCATAAATTTAAGTGTGATGGTCTATATGTTCTCTGTTCCCAAAATACCAGGGTCTGTTCTACTTAAAAACGCTGAATTCCTTTTCTATGAGGGTGCCCATCTCACAGGTCAGAATGCCTCCCCCACTTTCATTCACTCTTCAGTGAACTTGAGTCTCTCCTCTTTGAGTCATTTTAAGTTTTATTCCATGACAATGGGCTGCCAAAGCTCATGGGTTGTTGGGAGTATCAACAACATATAACACTACATATATCTGGATTTATCTGGCAGCACAAGACCCAAGGCAGCCTTTCATTTGCTTTGGCAGAATGTCTACAAAAGAAGGAAATATTTATATGTTCAAATTTTGGAAAGTAGAGGAAGGCAAGTTGTATGAGCGGACAATCGGAGGTCAAAGCTTGATGGGCTGTTTTGTTCCTCGGCTACGTCAGTTGACCTTAGGTGGACACACACCAGAGGCTTGCAGGAAATGGGCATGGAACTCCCCGCCATCCCATGCCAAGTGGTGGCCAGAACAGATGCGAGCGGAATGATAAGCTCAGGACCGCACATCAGTGGAAATGTGGAAACTAATTTGGAAATAACTGAAGTAGAAAGGTCAGAAAAAACGTCAGCCTCTCTGTGTGGGTGAAAACGTGTCTGAGAAAGTCCGCTCTAAGAAATATGAAGGCAAAGGCATTGGAGAGAAAGTTGAGACACTTTTAGTGCCTTTCCCCCGTTGAGTTCAGACTCTGAGATTCCCAAAGCCTGACTGAAATCGACTCTAGCCCGTAGTGTGCAGGCTTTGGTTTACTCTTGTTGCTATTTGGTCTCAGAAACTTGGCGAAGCTACAGCTAATGAACTGTTTAGGGGAGAAAGTCCTTTGGCAATGAGAAGGACAAGAAACATTTTTCCCCTCCTGATATTCTTAGTATACTTAGAAAAACCTTGGGAAAGTCATTTTGAGCTGATTAGTCAACATTCATTATTTCTTCCTCATTTTGTTTTGATATTTCTCATGAAATCAGTAACATTTTTTAAGTATTTGCCTTGGGCCAGTCTCATGGGAAAGCTTATGACCAGCCATGAATACTCAAGGGCCACTAAACTGGGAGTTTAGTGATTAATGGGACCAGTGACTCAGGAAAGCAAAGATTGAGAGACATAACTGATAGTATTAACATAGATCTTAATACCAACACAAAGATGCCCTAAAGAGCAGAGGGGCTGGGAGGGTTAGTGGAGGAATAGAAAGTCTCATGGTTTAATGGCTTTAGTTCTCATACTTCATTATATAAAAACTCTTTTAGTTTCTGGTTGCTGTATTGCACCCTTTGAAAGAAAACTGTCACCTCCTCCAATCATGACATAAACAACCAGATTTTTAAATATTAATAATGGAGTAAGAATTCTTTGCCCAGAGAGGCAGCTGGACCTTCTACCTCTAACTTGCTGCTGCTTCTTCTTGGGAGTTCCTTTTAATCCTGTCTGTTCCCACTGTGATAGCCTTGGGCAGCACTGCTTCCTCCTCTACATCCTTGTCCAGGCGGAAAACAGGGCCTAATGCCTTACCCTCTCCTAGCAAACATGTAACAGCAGCAGTGAAAGACGGAAACACATGAATCTAGACAACGTGATTTATAAGATGCACTGACCACCTGGGACCTTCAGGACTCTTCCCATCCCATCTCAAGACTTGTCCCATCCACCAGGCATCATCTCAGCACCCAGACCCCATGCACCAGTGAGAAATCCCAGGTCAACGTTTCTATACAAGATTGTCAAAGATAAGGGGTTAAAATTGCGCTTTGGAGTCCAATAGACTAGACTTGAACCCTAATCAACTTCACTACTTACTAGCTGAATTTCATAGTTTTTCAGCTACCACATGATGATAATATTGGGTGGTTATGAGAAGTCAATGAATTAATACAAGTAGAGACCTTTGAACAGGCCTGGCCTAGATTTAAAGCTCAATGAATCTTAGCTTTAAACCCCATGATAATTGTGACGTCAGTGAATCCAGTATAGTCTCTATAGCATCAGGGTCTCTTTCTCACAGCTTGTTTTCTAAGGAATCTCATGACCTATACAATCTTTAGTAGCAACGTTCTGCTCAAGTCAGAACTTTTTTTAAGCATTGAGTAGCCATTTGTCTTCTGTTACAATAAACACGTTGTGAACTTAAAACTGCTCTAGAAAATTGTCTATTTAAAAGAGGAAAAAATAACACTGATGAATGATTAAAGCAGAAATCTCTTCCCTTTTAAAAATTACTCAGATAATCGTCTCAATTTTTACATCATATTGATGGTTGGATTGTGGCTAATCAATACAAGTTTATAGAGAAAATATACCATAACAGGATACATCATTAACCAGGGAGTAATCCCCACCTTCTCCCACCCACCAAACAGGCTTGCTCATCACCAGTGTCACTTCCTGCCCTGGCAAGGATGGGGCCTCTCCGACGGGGACGGTCGGTGGCTGGAGATGCAGAGGGAGGGCATGGAATGGGCAGGAGAGACGCCACTTGGGCCGAGGGTTGAGAAAAGATTGAGCACGTGGTGGGGAGAAGCAGAGGAATTGTTGTCAGACTGGCTGTGGTTGTGCCTTTGGATCCCTGTCACAGTTTTGTTTTGTTTTTTCAAACCACTCAAGTCAAGGACTACTGTCATCTTTCAACAGTTTCTTTTGGTCACTGGACTGTGTTTCTGCAACAGCATCAGCATTCCACAAAAGCAGAGCCAACTCCCATGTGACACAGGATTCAGAGATAAGCTTTTGAACTTGTAAATCCAAATGTGATGGTCTACAGAATCTGTGTTCCCCAAACCCGTGGGCCTATTCTGTTTTAAAAGTTGAATTCCATTCTTGTTAGAACGTAGCAGGCCCACATTCCTCCCTTATTTTCATTCTGTCTTCAGCCTCTCCTTTCCAGCTCAGCCTCTGCACTATCACAGGCTATTTTCCCAAGAACTAAATCAGATTACAGCTACTTGCATTCCTTAGCTCCTCAGTGGCATCATCTCTCCATCGGTATAGAACTCAGCTTCTCCAATGGCCCTGACCTTAGATGACCCACCCTCCTATAGCTCGCCACCCCACTCAGGCCCCAGAACACTACCAGCAGTGTCCCAAACAGCCAGGCTCTTCTGGCCGCTGACCTTCAAGTAGGCTCTGCTACTGCCTGAAATGTGTCATTGCCTTTCCCATCGACAGAATTTCTACTAGGACTCCTATGAAAATATCCCTAGCTGTCTACTGGCTATCCCATTTCAAGTCCAACAAGGAGATAATAGTTCCTCTTTTGGTTCCTTGTGCTATGTGCAAGTAATGAATTTTGCTATAGACATTAGCTTTTATCGATTCCTCTGCTTGACTTCCAGAGAGCAAGTCACACACGAACTCATCACATGGTGGACACTCAGTGATGGAGCATGGAGTCAATGAATGAATATACAAGGTCTGTCCAGAAGGTATCCAGCCATGTAAATGAAAATTAGAGACATTTACTGAAGAAGATACAAGATATGAGAAACATTGTACATAGGACAATGACGCCTCAGTCCCCTTCAAAGTAGGCAACTTGGGACCTCACATGGTTTTCCCTATTGCCATCAGCTGCCCTTCATATTTTCCTAAATCTCATCAATGGTCTGAAATCTCTTCCCTTTAAATGGTGATTTTAGCCCTGGCTGGTGTGGATTGAGTGTGGGCTGCGAATCAAAGGGTCGCCGGTTCGATCCCCAGTCAGGGCACATGCCTGGCTGCAGGCCAGGTCCCCAGTGGGGGCCATGTGAGAGGCAACCATACATTGCTGTTTCTCTCCCTCTCTGTCTCCCTCCCTTCCCTTCTCTCTAAAAATAAATAAATAAAATCTTTTAAAAAAATAAGATGAGTTTAGTTTTGAGACAAGCCAAAGGCCATAGGGCACTAAATCTGGGCTGTAGGGTGGCTGAGTCAGCTGGGTGATTTGCTGCTTCACCAAAAACTCTACACTAAATGTGATGCATGAGGTGTGTTGTTGTGATGAAGCTGCCAATCATCAGTTGCCCATAGCTGTGACCTTCTGAATCCATATAGTTTCCACAGAGGAATGTTCAAGCTTAACACAAAATTTGATGCAGGTTCGTTGCTCTACCCACTCAGTCACTTTGAATGTGACAGCCACACAGTGTACATGCTCACTCAGTGGCATCTACCACCCCAGTGACTAGTACAGTGAAGCTGTCATTGTTCGTGCATGCACATTCCAGTCCATTCTCCTTGGCTACCAGGTTACATCGATACTGTGCAAACTGTTCTCATATTAACAGTGGCTGGAATTTTCTAGACAGACCTCATATTTATCAACACGGTGCTGTTTTGTGTTTTTAAAGTAAACCTGGAGCACCTGATTACCATATTCCCATTGCTTTTGACCCAAACATGTTCAAAAGTACTCCAAAAAAGTACTCTTTTTTGTGTACCTTCTTTTTTTTTTTTCCATTTTGACAAAAAATTCTATAGTCTCAGAGTTGAATGTCATTTAAGGCCATGAAGCCATGGACCCACCAGAAAAGCCTCAGAATTTATCGGGGCTAGCCTGGAAGACACAAAAATATTCTATTTTCACAGGAACTTATGAGTGCCTCCTACATGGTTGACATTTATTAACATTAAACTGAACTAATGCCTATAAGAAAATATGATGTCAGCAGAGAGAAGAAAGAAGAAGGCCCCGCCTACAAAACTTGAAGCCTAGTGAGTGTCATTCTTTATCTTGTCCATCACTGTTCTGGGGCTGCTGAGCACAGCTGCAGAAAAGTCACCCGAGTGAACAGACCAGTGCTGTTCTCATTTCCCAGGCCCTTGGCATTCCTTCTGAATTTCCCCAAGAAACTGTTTTCCAATTCTTCTCTCTCTTCAAATCTCCCTTTCCTCTACTTTCCTGCAACAACACAGACATTGGTAGTTGGAAACCCTAGTGATGAATTGCCACTAAAACTTCAACTATTTTTGAAGGATGCTTTCAGTTGCAAGTACTATGAAACTTCATTGGTTGAAAAACAGTGAGGTAACTGCATCAACTCACACATCGACGTGTGCTGTTGCAGGGCCTTCCGGGGTGGGTCTTCAGTAGCTCCACGATGTCATCAAGGATTCAGGGTTTTTCATCTTCTTCTGCTATCTCAGCACCTCAACAGGCTCGCTCCCAGGTCCAAGCATTACATCCATAGATGACCACCTCTGGAAAAGAAAAATCATTTTCAGAAATATTCCAAGCCCTACAGCAAATTTTCTGTCATATCTGCTTGACCAGAGCTAGATCACATGCCCATCTCTACATCACCCCCTGGTGAGAGGAGTGGTGTTCCCGTGTTGGGCTTCTTATAGTTACGATGAATGTTATGAAGCTGAGAATCAGGGTCCCTTCGTTAAGGAGTTGATAACTGCACAAAATTGAAGGATAGACCTACTCCCATATCCATCCCTCTTTTCCTAGTGGAAACTATTAGTTTAGATGCTGCTCTTTTCCTGCACCGGTTTTGGTTTCAGCTCAAGGGAACAAACAAGCAAGCAAGCTTTGAAGAATGCAGGTCAGGCCCAGGCCCAAACTTCTCAGGCCTTCCCTCCTCTCAGTTGCTCAGTTGGGAAATTGATCTCCATAAGCCATTGTTTTCAAAGCACAGAGAGCTCTGGACTTTCCCAGGAATTCCACTGGAATGTAAACAATCTTCAGATCCCAGGCAGAAGCCAGCGGATTTCCTGAACTGTCACAAAATCATGCATGCTAGATCCCAAGGATTTGATATTTTTTTTAACCTTTTATTTTGCCTCATTAGGTAAACATGTTTTTCTAACTCTAAACATATACCTGACATCACTTAATATTAATGATCTGAAATGAAATGATGAGTCAACTGAATACTAATTCTGTAATATAGATGTGACACACAATTTTACATGGTTCTTGACCCCAGAAACTTCTAGAATTAGAAGCTTGTCAGACGTTCACTTTTATACCGGCTCAAATGAAGAATTGAATCCAAGCTTATCGTTTATTAAATACAAACTCCTATCCACGCTGCGCCTCTGCTGCCCAGAGCGGCTCTCTCATAGAGTATGTCAGACACTGGTCTGTCCCAGCAGGTTAACGCCACCCTATGTGCTGATAGTGACTCTGTCTGTAATGCTGTTTGTTGTTGTTTGTTTTTGCCTCTGTCCTTTAGACTCTCCCTGTGTCCCTTCGTGGCTCAGAAACTATACCCTCTTTCCCTGCTCTCCGAGTGCATAGGATGGCCAGGTGCCCCGCAGCACATCTTGGAGAAAGATCACTTCAGGGACAGGAAGATCTGGGTTTGAGTGTCACTTCTGTCCTCTTTTAGCCTTGTGATCTGGGACATGTTACCTAACTTCTCTGAGCAGCTGTTTCCTCATCTGTAAAACAAGGATAATAACATTCCCCATGGGGGATTGTTAAGAAGCTTAAATGAGAAAGCACACATACAGCTTCTAAGATGGCCTCTCACAAAGCAGCTCAATAGTTGCTAGTTCCCTTCTCTTCTCTGCAGCCGCTGCTACCTGAAGTTTCCAGGCCATGTGATACCACTTGTCACAGGGCAAGAAAAAGCCTAAATGTAAAGGCAGCTTCATCCTTGGCCAGAGGTAACCTTACTAGAATAGTATGGCTCAGTGAAGCATTACCTGGCCCCTTATACACTGTGGGAATTGGATGAAAAGAAATTCAGCTGTGGACACAGACAGCAGTGTGGTGATGGCAGAGGGAAGAGAGAGGGGGCTGAGAAGAGGGGGATAGAGGGTGGGGGGGATGTGAGGTAGGGGGAAATGTGGACATCTACGATAGCATCAACAATAAAAATAAAGAAAAGAAATTCAACTAGAAAATGAGGATATACACATAAATGTTGACCACATATTTCTTTCCTTTTTGGTTTCCTTTTCCTTTGAAAACTGTCACAGATCTCGGAGAGGTCCTGCTGTCCCCTTCCTCTTTTAAAGAAGGATTTCATATCCTTCTTTCTATGCTGCCGGGCAGCTGCTAAAGCCGCAGGACTTGAGGGGGACTCGTTGGCTCATGGTGCTCCAGCCCCCAACTCTGAGGTGGGGTGAAGATTGGGGCTGCAATGTCACTCACTTTTTCCAATAAATGTCTTGGTGTCTTCAGGAGCCCCTAAGATGTCAATGGGAAACCTGAATGGTCTGGTCAAACTGGTAACACCAGGACATTCTGGTGGGGACTCAAGCCTGATGAAACTTTTCTAGTAACCTGGGCCTCCCGTTTTGTTGGGAGCAGAAGTGAGCTGTGGGCTAATGAGGCAGAGGTAAAGCCGTTTCAGTCTAGATCCTATAATGACTGAAAAGTCTTTCCTTGGATCTTGGTATTATTTTCTCAAGCAGAGAACTTCAGAAAATGGAAAAACTAACGTCCTAATACTTTAGCATTCGGCAGTAGGCCACAGCCAGGAAGAACAACAAGTGGCTTGAATTCCAACCCCCACCCATTCCAACCAGACACACCCAGGAGTCTGGCTCAGACCAGATACAGCCACCTTGGCGATTCAGAGGGGTTCCATAGAAGCAGTCATTTCCAAGGACTCCAGAGATTTCTGATTCTCTGAGAGAGAGGGAGTGAAGGGAAGGAAAAAAGGCGACTCTAGAGACGGCCAAGCCTGGGTTGCTGGGCTGCCACTGTTTGTAGGAATTGCTCATCTGAGGGTCTCCATCTTCTTTCACCAATAGGCCTGCCTCCTCTCTAGGAAGAGGATATCTCCATTGCACTTTGGTCGTAAAGACTCTATATCAGTAGTTCCTAGATGTTTTTATGAAGAGGGTGGTGGTGGTGAATTGCTTTGGGATTGCAAAATAAGGGCATTAAGAAAAACCCCCCAAAACTCCAAATATATCTAGAGTCATTATTTCTTAATAGAGATAATATTTTGCCAAGAAGAAGAAGAAGAAGGAGAAGAAGAAGAAAAGAAAGAGAAGAAGAAGAAGAAGAAGAAGAAGAAGAAGAAGAAGGAGGAGGAGGAGGAG
>PVJI01028036.1:0-16972 GCA_004026765.1 Micronycteris hirsuta
CAAATAAGTAATTTTAATTCAGTATCCTATTTGGAAATACTTTTGTCTGCTGGAAGTATTTGGACAATAAATATTCAATATGATGATTACATTTTTTATTATCTTCCCATTTGTATTCTTACTATCCAGCCAGATGGTTTGGCATTTTATTATTTTATATATATATTTAATAGATTTGTTATTGTTGTTCAAGTACAGTTGTTTCCATTTTTCCCTCACCACTACCCCCACCCCACCCTTGATCCTATCCCCCTTTGGCCTTGTCCATGAGTCCTTTGTACATGTTCCTTGATGACCTTTTTCCGCCATTATCCTCTCCCCCCTCCCCTCTGGTCACTGTCAGTTTGTTCTTTATTTCAATGTCTCTGGTTCTATTTTGCTTGCTTGTTTGTTTTGTTGGTTAGGTTCCACTTAGAGGTGAGATCATATGGTATTTGTCTATCACCACCTGGCTTATTTCACTTAGCATAATACTCTCCAGTTCCATCCATACTGTCATGAAGGGTAGAAGTTCCTTCTTTCTTTCTGCTGTGTAGTATCCCATTGTGTAAATGTACCACAGTTGTTGTTTTTTTATCAAGCTATTACCAAGATACCAGAATGCCTATCTAATATATGTCATAGAATCAGTTAGATCAGTTGCTAATAAAACAGTTTCTATTTTTTCATATCTTTTTGAGTTATGTATACTTCATTATTTTCTCCTCACTTTCAGTTTGATAAGGAATGATTTGAGTAATCTTCAGTGCATTTTTATATTATATTTTTGAACAGTTTAATTGATATTTTGAAAATAGGATATTCTTTTAAATAATTTTATAATAACTTTTATTATTTTTTCTTCTAGTTTTTTGGAACAATATAAAATAAAAATATTGTCCTAAATAGATGTTTTTATATTTTTCCTATTTTATCTTTTCATAACTTTTTGTATTACTTTATTGTTGTTCAATTACAGTTGTCTGCATTTTCTCCCTTTCCCTCCCCCCCACCCCATCCAAACCCACCTCCCTCCCTTGCTTCCATCCTCTCCCTTGGTTTTGTCTATGTGTCCTTTATAGTAGTTCCTGAAAACCCTTCTCCCCACAGTCCCCTCTCCCCTCCCCTCTGGCTATTGTTAGATTGTTCTTAATTTCAATGTCTCTGGTTATATTTGCTTGCTTTTTTGTTTTGTTGATTATGTTCCAGTTAAAGGTGAGATCATATGGTATTTGTCCCTCACCGCCTGGCTTATTTTGCTTAGCATAATGCTTTCCAGTTCCATCCATGCTGTCACAAAGGGTAGGAGCTCCTTCTTTCTCTGTTTTTTGATCCACTCATTTACTGGTGGTCACTTAGGTTGCTTCCAGCTCTTTGCTATTATAAATAGCACCACTATGAACATTGGGGTGCATAGATTCTTTTGGATTGGTGTTTCACAGCTCTTAGGGTATAATCCCACCAGTGGAATTGCCTCATAATACCTGATATCAAACTATATTACAAAATCATTGTAATCAAAACAGCCTGGTACTGGCAGAAGAACAGACACATAGATCAATTGAACAGAATAGAGAGCCCAGAAATAAACCCATGTCTCTATGGTCAATTAATATTTGACAAAGGGAGCAGAAGCATAAAATGGATTAAAATACCTTCTTCAACAAATGGTGTTGGGATATCAAGATGGCTACATGCAAAACAATGAAACTTGATCACCAGCTTACACCATACATCAAAATGACATTGACCTCAAGATGACATTTTTATTATTTTTTAGCATTCTAATATACTTATTTATTCATTTAAGCTTATTTATTTATTTTATCTTTTATTAAATTTATTGGGTGATATTGGTTAATAAGATTATATAGGTTTTAAGTGTCCATTTCTTTAATACATGACCTGTATATTGCATTCTGTGCCCACCACCCAAAGTCAAATCATCTTCCATCATCATATATTTGGTCCTTTTACCCTTTACCCCCTTCCCTCTGGTAACCACCAAACTGTTGTCTGTGTTATGAGTTTCAGTTTTATATCCCACATATGAATGAAATCATATAGTCCTTAGCTTTTTCTGATCAACCATTTCACTTAGCATAATATTCTCAAGGTCCATCCATGTTGTCTCAAATGGCAGTATTTCATACTTTCCTATGACTGAGTAGTTTTCCATAGTATATGTGTACCACATCTTCTCTATCCAGTCATCTGTTGAAGGACACTATGGTTGTTTTCATGTCTTGGCCACCATGAATAATGTTGCAATGAACGTAGGGGTTCATATATCTTTACAAAATATTTTTGATTTTTTCAGGTAGATACCAAGAAGAGGGATTGCTGAGTCATATGGTAACTCTATTCCTAATTTTTGAGGGACTGGAGGTGATATTTGCAAACAAGTGCTCCAACAATGGGTTAATGTCCAAAATGTATAATGAACTCATACAACTCAACACCAAACAAGTAAACTATCTAATTAGAAATTGGGCAGAAGCCCTGAACAGACACCTTTTCCAAGAAGACAGACAAGTGGCAAAAAAATATATAAAATGATGTTCAACTTCATAAGCTAGTAGGGAAATGCAAATCAAAACTACAATGTGATACCACCTCATACCTGTTAGAATGGCTATCGTCAACAAAACAAACAATAACAAGTGTTGGAGAGTGTGTGAAAGAAAGTGTGGCATTTTAAATTGTTTATGAAAAATGTATATCTATGCATATATACAATAATAGGACTTCTTAAAGAATACATTTGCTTTTCTAATGTTTAGTTAATGTTTTCTTATTAGCAATTAAAAGGCTAATAAAATAGAAATAAACTCTTTCTCATCATCTTCACTATATCACTTTAGTGAGATGATGCACAAAGAAACTTATTTTTAGACTTCCTAAGATGGCGGCATAGGTGAATGTGCCGTGCCGCCTTGCACAACCAAACAAGGAAAAAATCAGAAATTTACACAACCAAAAACAGCCAGATCTCACAGAAAATCGAATTGAGAGGAAGTCTGACAACCAAGGAATTAAAGAAGATACATTCATCCAGTCTGGTGAGCCGGGAGGAGCAGGGCAGAGGGAGAGCGCTCGGCGACTCCGCAGTGAGTGGGTGAGCAGACGGCAGGTCTGCGGGTGGAGGGGCGGTTCCCGCGGGGCTGCAGCACACCCAGAAGGGGGGGCCGACTGAAGCGCAGCCAGCGCCCGGCTCAACTGGACCCAGCGGGGCCGAGATTGGTGGACTGGGCAGGTCCGTATTTGCGTGCTGACAAACCGGAAGAGAAAGCAGGGCGCAAGCCATTGGCGCAGATTGAGAGCACCTGTGGGGGTAGAGTCGGCGGTGGGAGGAACTCCCGACCTCATAGGAGAGTTCGCTGGGGAGACCCGCAGGGGATTGGAGCTGTGCAGCCCGTCCACCGACCCCGGAGCGACCCCCGGAGCCAGCGCAGATGGGCTCGAATTGCTTGCAGGAGGCGGTGTGGGTACGAAGAGCAGAGCAGGCGCCATTGTGCTCTCAGGTCCCGCCCCCACAGGCTATGTCACAGCACAACTACCGGGAGTTTCCCTGCCCAGGTGAACCCCAAGGCTCCGCCCCCCTTACAGTAACAGGCGCACCGAGGAAAAAACAAATGGTCCAAAGAAAGGAACAGATCAAAGCTCCAGAACTAACCGACCAAGAGATAGACAGCCTATCAGATGCATAGTTTAAAACCCTAGTAATAAGGATGCTTACAATATTTGACGAAAAATTCTCGAAATTGCTTGAACAAATGAGGAGAGATCTGCAGGGAACCAATAGGGATAAGAAGGAAACTGGGGCTCAAATCAACAGAGTGGACCAGCAAAAAGAAAAAAAACAGCCAACCAGAAAAGAATGAAGAAACAAGAATTCAAAAAACGGAGGAGGGGCTCAGAAACCTCCAGGATACCTGTAAACGGCCCAACATACGTATCATAGGGCTGCCAGAAGGAGAAGAAGAAATCCAAGGAATTGAAAACTTATTTGAACACATAATGATGGAGAATTTCCCGAAGCTGGTGAAGGAAATAGACTTTTGGGAAGTCCAGGAAGCTCAAAGAGTCCCAAAGAAGTTGGACCCAAAGAGGAACACACCAAGACACATCATAATTACATTACCCAAGATCAAAAATAAGGAAAGAATCCTAGAAGCAGCAAGAGAAAAAGAGACAGTTACCTACAAAGGAATGCCCATAAGACTGTCAGCTGATTTCTGAAAAGAAACCTTACAGGCAAGAAGGGGCTGGAGAGAAATATTCCAAGTCATGAAAGGCAAGGACCTACGTCCAAGAATATTCTATCCAGCAAAGTTTTCATTAAGAATGGAAGGGCAGATAAAGTGCTTCCCAGATAAGGTCAAGTTCAAGAAGTTCATCACCACCCAGCCTTTATTGTATGAAATGTTAAAGGGAGTTATATGAGGTATGGAGGAATATCAACAGGGGAGTGGTAGGGGGAGAGGGTGGGAACGGGGCACAGAACAAGTAGCATAAATGGTAGGTAGACAACAGACAGGGGGAGGTTAAGAATAGTATAGGAAGTGCAGGAGCAGAAGGACTTATGTGTATGACCTATGGACAAAACTAAAGGGTGGGGAAAGGGCAGGGTAAGGGGATGGGGGGCAAGAAGGGGGGGAAAGTGGGACAACTGTAACAGCATAATCAATAAAATATAGTTAAAAAAAGAAACTTATTTTTAGAACCTCTCAATGGCTAGTTACATGAAGGCTTTTAATACTATAGATTTCGCTTACTCATTATATGTGTCCTCTATGATCAGAGTAAATAATACCTTTGTCTTTGTAGATAATTGTGTAAAAAATTTGTTTTGCTGAGTCTCTTCAGTCTGAGATTAACATAACTTTGAACAAACAAAAGTGAAGGAAGAACTCATAAAGACTTCTAATGTAAATTAATTTCAGGGAAGGTCTAAATACCTCTACACTACAAAATGTAAAGATTTCATTATTATATAAAGATATCATTATTATTATAAAAGATATCATTATTATATAAAGTTTGCAAGTTAATAAAAAAAAGCAATTTGGGACCTCAAATGTACTGCTGAATAGAATAGTCCCACACATTCTAGGCCACCATCTGGGTAACATAGGTTGCATGTTTTACAACTCTCATGATTCAAACCTGCTCAAATTCATTTTGGATACTAACATCAATTTTAATATTGGTAGTATGAATTCACATAGATTTCATTATTTTATACACAATGCCAGTTATAATTGAGAGGCCAGAATTATGTAGAGGTAAGACTATGTTATACACCTGAAACTAATATAATATTTATGTAACTGTAATTGAAATTTAAAAAGAATAAAAACTATAAATGAATTTTAGGATAAATAATGTTCATTCAAGTTCAAAGGTGATTTTGGGATGAGTCTACTAATTAGATGACATTTCTTTCCAAATACTGAAAATAAACTTGCTTATGTTGGTATCTCCAGTTTGTAAAAGAGAAAATACTTGCATACAGAATGTTATCTTTGACCAATGGCATTCTTCTAAAAGTTGATTAAAATAAACTTTTAAAAATAAAATTATAAATGTTTTATAAGTATGTTTATTATTTCATTATTTCAATATCATGATGTTCTTCTTTGTTTTGTTTTGTTTGGGTTTGGTTTTTTGGAGTAAACTAATGTAAAATAGATCTAATGCCATTTCCATTTTTTTGAGGTCGGTTTTATAATATAGTTGTTTTATTTAATTAAGTATAGTTGGTATACAATATTATATTAATTTTAGTTGTATAATATAGTGATTCAACATTTATATACCTTACAATGTGATTGCCACACTAAATTTAGCAATCATGTGTCACCATGAGAAGATAACACAATATTATTGACTATGTTCCCTTTTATTTTTTTCAGCCATCTTCCCAGCTCCCTTCCCTTTGGTAATCATCAGTTTGATCTTTGTTTCTGTAATATTGTTTTCTTTTATTTGTTTCTTTTGTTTTAAATTCCACATATAATTGAAACCATACAGAATCTGTGTTTCTCTGCCTGACTTAATTTACTTAGCTTAATACCCTCTAGGTCCATTCATGTTGTTGCAAATGTAAATGGAAAAAAAAATCATTCTTTTTTATTGCTGAATAATATTCCATTTTCTCTATGTATAAAATAGACACCTAGGTTGCTTCTCTTGGCTATTGTAAATAATGTTGCTATGAACATAGGTGTGCACTTATCTTTGCAAATTAGTGTTTCAGTGTTGTTTGGATAAATGCCTAGAAGTGGAATGCTGGGTTGTATCGTAGTTCTATTTGTAGTTTTTTTGAGGAAACTCCATACTGTTTTCTACAGTGGCTATACCAATTTGCAATCCCACCAGCAGTGCATGAGGGTTTCCTTTTGTCCCCAACCTCACCAACATACGCTATTTGTTGATTTTTTTATAATAGCCATTGTGACTGCTGTGATATGTTATCTAAGTGTTGTTTTGATTTATATTCCCCTGATGATAAGTGATGTTGAACATCTCTTCATGTGTTTGTTGCCCATTGTATGATTTTTGTGGAGAAATGTTTCTTCATGTCCTCTATGCAATTTTTTATCAGATTCTTTATTTTTTGTTAGTGAGTTCTATTTGTAAATGTATTCTTTAATGTCATACCACAGTTGTTATTAACTCTATTTCATGAGATTTAAATATAAAACTCTTGGAATATGTATTTGAAGCAGTCTTCTACATTTCTGGAAAAGCTATCAATTATGCCATCTTTGCTCTGGTGTCCTAGTCAGAGCAAGGCAAAACATTGAATATAATCTTACGTTCTATCACATATAGAGTAACTTTTTGAAGACTGAGAATAGTATTTAGTTACTTGGGATGTAGATTTAGAAAATTTAAAAATAATTGCTTACACTCCTTCAATCAATCAAGAGCTTTATTGCCCAGTTTGTGTCTTCTAGAAAGGCCATTTCTCCTTTTCTCCACCTTGTACTCTTCTACTTACCACTCAGGGCTCAACTCAAATCTCACAACATTCATTCAACCAGTCATTCAATAAATATTTCTTAGATTTCTACTATGTTCCAGATACTCAGTGCATGGTGATGAAAATTATAAATAGTCTCTGAAATCACGGAGTTTAAAATTTATCAGAGGAGACAATTAAATTACTACTCATAAAATATAAAATAACTATGATTAATGCTATTTAAGAAAGTGACATGCTACTATGATAGCATAGAAATAAGTTAGACTCTTGAGAATTTTACCTTATTTCTTCACAGGCAGTATTAATCAGTACCTTCTCTGTGCTCTACTCACTTTCTTGTTTTCCCATAGTATTTCATATACATTTCTATTATAACAGTCATCACATTACATTATAAGCCTTTTTCATGTGGTTATGTCTTTTATAAAACTGTCAGCTCAGGTTTTGAAGATAGACAGATATGAGTTCAAATTCTGTTTCTACCATTTGGAAGCTGTGACCTTTGGAAAATCACTTAACCTTTCTAAACTTCACTTTACTTACCTGTAAAATGGGAGTGACGACACCTTCCTTGGAGTATAAAATTAAGTCATATTATGTAAAGCAGCTAGCAGAGTGCTAGGAATAAATTATTATCCTTAAAGGTCAGGGATATTTTTTGCATCCATTTCTCCCCTTAAATAATGCCAAATCCATTATAGCTATCCAATACATGTTGCTGAATGAGTTTTTAGTACAGAACAGAACATCCTCACTTTAAGACAAATCATTTCTAGAGACCATATACTAAGGCATGTTGTAGAGTTCACACTGCATATGAAATATGTCTTGATGTTCTAGAGCTTCTAACTAACTCTGTTTTAACACTAGAAGATACTGTTGAATGCATAGTAAATTTGTTATTAGAGGCTGACCTTTCTTGAGCAGCCCCAGATAAGTATAGTGAAAACACTGAAAATGATGAAAATTATTGGCTACAGTTATTAATCAACAATTATCCAATTTTGTGCCTGGGAAGATAAATGTAAGATATTATTTCTGCAGTTTAAGGAGCTTACAATCTACTTGAGAAAACTGAGTCATGAAACTATTATAACAATTAAGTGCAAAATTGTATGGTGCTGGTTCTCAGTGTTGTAGGAGTCCAGGAAAGAGAGAGAAATCAGTATGAGTTGCAGAATGTCAGGAAAGGCTAAATTAAAAGGTGATTTTTCAGTCTTGGGGATAGCAGAGTGCAGAAAAAGAGACATTATTTTTAAGGTTTCGATCATACCACTGTGTTTTGCTTTACAACCCCATAATTCAAAAAAGAATTTGATTAGTACTTCACATATTTTAACCAAACTATTTCCTTTTGTAGTTGACATAAAATGTTTCTTCACATGAGGTCCACTATAAAACATTTCTAATTCATAATATAAAGAAAAATAGTATTATGTGTAATATATAATAAAAATATTCCCTATATAGGTTTCACTACTGAATTATATTATAAAATTTGATATTGGTTACAAGTTTTAAAATTTACTTTCAGCCCTGGCTGGTGTGGCTTGGTGGATTGAGCACTGGCCTGTGAACAAAAGTGTTGCTGGTTTGATTCTCAGTCAGGGCACATGCCTGGGTTGTGGGCCAGGTCCCCAGTAGGGGGCATGTGAGAGACAGGTTGATGTTTCTCCCTGTCTCTTTCTCCTTCCCTTCCCCTCTCTCTAAAAATAAATAAATAAAATATTTTTTAAAGATTTTTTATTTATTTTTAGACAGAAGGGAAGGAAGGGAGAGAGGGAGAGAAACATCAATGTGTGGTTGCCTCTCACATGGCCCCCACTGGGGACCTGGCCTGCAACCCAGGCATGTGCCCTGACTGGGAATAGAACTGGTGACACTTTGATTCGCAGCCTGCACTCAATCCACTGAGCTACACCAGCCAGGGCAAAATAAATAAATAAAATATTTCTAAAAATAAAAATAAAATCTACCTTCAACTATGATTTGAGATAAACTTCAACCATAACTATTTATGATAAAATAGATGCACATTAAAAATATGAAATTGTACTACCAATTCTGGTTTTATTTTAAAGGCAAAAGTTAATTTTTATCATAAATCAAACTTTTATTTATGTTTAACTTCTATCATCTTGTCACTTTTTTCTTATAAATTTTCTACTTTAACTTTCATCAATATATTTTGATGGAAATAATAAGCATAGGATGGCCTAAGGATAAATAATTTTTATAATATTGGACCTTCCGTTGTATGGCTGTGCATGTATTTATGTGCACACGAATGAAATAAGCTTAGGGTATGGCTTATTTGTTAGTGTTAGAATATTTAGAAGAAACAACTATAATGTTACCAATAATTCTATCATGAGAGACTATGAACATATATCGTCTTTCTCCTATTATATGCCAATAGTCTTTATTATGAGGTTCTCTGTAATGTAAAAAAGAGCAAAACAACACACCCACCATACATTATTCTAGAATAGGTAAGAAAAATATTGACACATTTTAGAAAATAGTCATGGAATAAAGAGGAATAGAATATGAATTCCTCCTAAAACTTTGAACTTAATAAAACTTTAAATTGTGGATGAATAGAATTACTTTATAAAGCAATAACAAGATCCAGCTATGGATAAGGGCTCCAAATCCTTTGTTTTGTATTAACTTGGTTAATGAGAGGGAATGTATGAATGAGCGATACAAGGAACCAAGTGATCTAACCAGCTTTCCAGTTTGGATTAACACTGTATTTCTTGTGTTCACTTCTTTATTGAGTAGATGGGTTCTTCAAACATTGATTATGAATATGTGCATATTTGTGAAATAATCTAATGTAATTTAAGGCTAATAATAATTAATTGAATTACTTTCCAAACTAAAAACATTGTCTTTCATAATTCAAGGGGACACAGTTATAAAACGACTTTTAAAAAATTGTTATTGTTTACATTACCAGGGATGTCCAAATTTTTGGTGTCTCTGGGCCACACTGTAAGAAGAAAAGTTATCTTGGGATTCCATTATGTAAATGTACCATAGTTTCTTGATCCACTCATTTGCTGATGGGCACTTAGGTTGCTTCCAGCACTTGGCTATTGTAAATTGTGCTGCTATGAACATTGGGATGCATAGGTTCTTTTGGATTGGTGTTTCAGGGCTCTTAGGATATAATCCCAGCAGTGGAGTTGCTGGATCAAAAGGCAGTTCCATTTTTAGTTTTCTGAGGAAATTCCACACTGTTTTTCACAGTGGCTTCACCAGTCTGCATTCCCACCAACAGTGCAGTAGGGTTCTCTGTTCTCCACATCCTCTCCAATACTTGTCTGATGCTTTGTTTATGATGATCATTCTGACCGGTGTGAGGTGGTATCTCATTGTGGTTTCAATTTGCATCTCTCTGATGGCTAGTGATGCTGAGCATCTTTTCATATGTCTCTGGGCCCTCTGTATGTTCTCCTTGGAAAAGTATCTGTTCAAGTCTTTTGTCCATTTTTTAATTGGGTTTTTTGTCTTCCTGGAATGAAGTCATGTGAGTTCTTTATATATTTTGGAGATCAAACCCTTGCAGAGAGAAAGAAGGAGCTCCTACCATTTGTGACAGCATGGATGGAACTGGAAAGCATTATGCTAAGTGAAATAAGCTAGGCAGTGAGGGACAAATACCATATGATCTCACTTTTAACTGGAACATAATCAACAAAACAAAAAAGCAAGCAAATATAACCAGAGACATTGAAATTAAGAACAATCTAACAATAGCCAGAGGGTAAGGGGGAGGGGACTGTGGGGAGAAGGGTTTTCAGGAACTACTATAAAGGACACATAGACAAAACCAAGGGAGAGGATGGAAGCAAGGGAGGGAGGTGGGTTCGGATGGGGTGGGGGGAGTGGTGGGGAGAAAATGCAGACAACTGTAATTGAACAAAAATAAATAAATTTTTTAAAAAAGTTATCTTGGGCCAGAATTAAACACACAAACACTAACAAAAACTGATGAGCAAAAAAAAAAAAAAAAGGTTTTAACTCAATGTACGATTTTGTGTTGGGCCTCATTCATAGCCATCCTGGGCCACATGTGGCCCACAGGCCACAGGTTAGACACTCTTGGTTCTCACACTGTTAAAGATGTCCCTATTTCCCCTGCCTTTGCCCACATCACTGTCACCCCCCTTCCCTTTGGCCATCACCACACTGTTGTCTGTGTCTATGGATAATACCATACTATATGAAGAATAATGTGGTACCTGATAACGTGAAGATATAGTCTCTTCTTACCAGTTTACAAGTTAGTGAAAGTACTGTATATTCACAAACTATCCAAGATGTTGACAAATGCTATATTGCACAACGCAAAAGCTTTTCATGTTACCTTCTTATATCAGACCCACAATAAAATATTCAAAGGTAGTTCTATAAAGACATTTTTAAGAAATTTAACTACTTTGGTCTGGATAATTAGCTATTGGGGGTGCTGCCTTAGCCTAAGAATACAGTTTATAAATCCTAAAAGACTGAATCTTTAATGTGTCTAGATTATGACAAATATCAAAAGTCTCAAACAGGATTTAACAGAGACTAGACTGTGATTAACTTAATTATGTCAATGATCAAAAAGAACTTCTTAAATTACCAAGTACGTTATCAGAAGTATTGTACAAAGTGCTATGAGACCACACATAGGAAAGAAACAAAATGTAAGGCAGAACTTCTGTGATAAAGAAGAGTTTGGGTAAGGCTTTACAAAGGATATGCTATTTGGTTTGGTGGAGGCTGTGATATAGCTTGACTGTAAGATATGTGGCAGGTTAGAGAAGAGAACACAGACAGGGGAAACTGGAAATTAGGTTAGGAACAGACTGCGGAGGACTTTCAGTAGAGTTGTATGGAATTTGGACTTTATCTTCTAGGTAATAAAGAACCTTAGACATCAGTGTAATAAAAATAGAACTACATTTTTAGATATTTTTTAATGCAGGAAATGTGAGCACTATATTAAAGTGGAAAGAAATTAATGTGTGAAAAACAATTGTGGCCATTATAATAGTCCAGGTAAGAGATTGACAGGGACTAGACTATGATAATATTAGCACTCATTTAAGGAAAGGGACAGATACAAAAGAAAATTTTTTACTTCCAGCCAAGATGGAGATGTAAGTAGATACACTGTGCCTCCTCACACAACCAAAAGAAGGACAACAACAAATTTAAAAACAAAAAATAAGCAGAACTGCCAGAAAATTGAATTGTATAGAAGTCCAGCAACCAAGGAGTTAAAGAAGAAACATTCATTCAGACTGGTAGGAGGGGCGAAGATGGGCAGCTGGGGTGGAGAGTATGCACAGCAAGGTGGTGGCTGGCAGACAGGAATGGGCAAGGTGGACTTGGCAGTCCCACATTTGCATGCATGTAAACCGGGAGGAACCCCTGGAGAGTGAGACAGACCATGTGGGGAAATAAATCCTCAAAACCTCTGGCTCTAAAAACCTGTGGGGTTTGTGGTGGTGGGAGAAACTCCCAGCCTCACAGGAGAGTTCGTTGGAGAGACCCACAGTGTCCTAGAATGTACACAATCCCACCCACCCGGGAATCAGCACCAGAAGGGCCCAATTTGCTTGTGTGTAGTGGGGAAAGTGATTGAAAGCTAGCAGAGAGCCAAGTAATTGGCATTGTTTCATTTCAGACCACTCTCCCAAAAAGCAGTGACATGTATTGTTCCACCCCTTACTATGTAACAGGCATGCCAAGACAAAAAATATGGCCCTAATAAAAGAACAGATCAAAGCTCTAAAAATAGAACCACGCAATGAAGAGATAGCCAACCTATCAGATGCAGAGTACAAAACACTGGTAATCAGCATGCTCACAGAAATGATTGAGTATAGTCGCAAAATAGAGGAGAAAGTAAAGGCTATTAAAGATGAAATAAAGGAAAATGTACAGGGAACCAACAGTGACAGGAAAGGAAATCAGGACTGAAATCCATGGTTTGGACCAGAAGGAAGAAACATTCAACCAGAACAGAATGAAGAAACAAGAATTCAAAGAAATGAGGAGAGGCTTAGGAACCTCCAGGAAAACTTTAAATGTTCTAACATCCAAATTATACAGGTGCCAGAAGATGAGGAAGAGCAAGAAATGGAAAACTTACTTGAAAAAATAATGAAAGAGAACTTCCCCAATGTGGCAAATGAAATTGATTTCCAGGAAGTCCAAGAAGCTCAGAAAGTCACAAAAAAGTTGGACCCAAGGAAGCACACACCAAGGCACATCATAATTTCATTACTCAAGATTAAAGATAAGGATAGAATCTTAAAAGCAGCAAGAGGAAATGAGAAAGTTACCTACAGAGGAGTTCCCATAAGGCTATCAGCTGATTTCTCAAAAGAAACCTTGCAGGCAAGAAGGGGCTGGAAAGAAGTGTTCCAAGTTATGAAAGGCAAGGACCTCCATCCAAGATTACTCTATCCCGCAAAGCTTTCATTTAGAATGGAAGGCCAGATAAAGTGCTTCTCAGATAAGGTCAAGTTAAAGGAGTTCATCATCACCAAGCCCTTATTATGTGATATGTTAAAGGAACTTATGTAAGGAAAAGAAGAAAATCAAAACTATGAACAGTAAAATGACAACAAACTCACAACTATCAACAACTGAACCTAAAAAAACAAAAACAAACTAAGCAAACAACTAGAACAGGAACAGAATCACAAAAATGGAGATCACGTGGAGGGTTATCAGTGGGGAAGAGGAGGGGAGAATGGGAGAAATGGTACAGGGAATAAGTAGCATAAATGGTAGGTATAAAATAGACAGGGAGAAGTTAAGAGTAGTATTAGAAATGTAGAAACCAAATAACTTATATGTACAACCCATGGACATGAACTAAGGAGGGGGGAATGCAGGTGGGAGGGGGATGCAGGGCAAAAGGGAGTAAAGGGAAGAAATGGGACAACTATAATAACATAATCAATAAAATATATTTTTTAAAAGAGAAAATTTTCAAAGGCAAAATCAAGTTGACTTGACAACTATTTAGGTGTGAGGAAGTGAGTTAAGGGTATATGGTGACTAGATTTTTATGAAGATGGCATTGCCCTTAATAGAGTTTGGGTGAAAGAAACAACACTTTTGATTAATTATTACCAACAATAATAATAATCAGAGATTTTTTTATTGAAAAAACATGATAATTCCCTCAATGGACATTGCCTTTAGAATAATTTTAGGAGACCAAAGGAGAGTAGGGGTAATTGTATTTAGTAACATTATTGCCTCTGTGCTGCTGAAGTAAAGTGCACTATTTCTAAGATGGCTCTAGGCTTTTATACTTTTCATCAGTCGTCAGTCGTATGAAGAAAAAAATATTTGTAATGCTATAAACAATTATCTAATTCTAGCTTTAAGCCATGGTGTTCATCTAAACTGAGATTGCAAGTGTCCAGTGCTAAAATGTAACCCTTGGAGAGAGCTTAATTTTAAATTTCTGGCAGAATTATGCTGGTGGTTGTGGGTGTAATGAAACACTTCTTTGGCTTTTGAGGGAGTAGAGGAATTTTTAAAGAAAGGTGTCAGTAACTGAGAAAAACTTCAGTGTCTTTTATATAGGAGGTTAAGTCTGGATCTGTTGCCTCCATGTACAAGTGAGAACATAAGAAAAAGTGTCATGCTGCTATGAGGACAGGAAGAAATTGCAAATTGAATTTTCTTTTTCAGACCTTTGCTCTGCAATGACTACTGCAATAAGTTCTCTGATGATAGAAATCTTATTGTGACCTAGCCTAGAAAAATCATTACTGCAAAGTTGGGGCTACATGATCTCAGACCCCTTCTCTGGGCATCTTAAGTAAAAAAATATGTAATTCCCCAGAATTAAAAATATTTTGTTTGAAGACCTAGTTTTTATGAACTGTGCATTATAAATAAAATCGAAAACTACAAAATGACTAAGAGTAATTTCAGATGACATTGGGCTACATAACATAGAATCAAGTGATACCTTTTTCTAGCATAATCTAAAAAATAGAGGTTATTTAAATGTGTAAATATGAGAGATTGGAAAGCATGCTGGTAGATGGCATATCACTTCATTACATATACAGTAAAAGTACTTAACACTTTTCTAAAAGGTAAAATTGGGAAAAGGTTCTGAAGTTAAAAACATACCTTTAAAACAGAGAGTTCTATGTTAAGATTGATTGTGTGATATTTTGTTAGCATGTACTGAGTCAACTAAAAATAAAAAATGAAAAAATGCAATTTTTAGAATTAGGTTTGATTTGAATACAATCTATTGAGGTGACATTGGTTAATAAGATTATAGAGATTTTAAGTGTACAATTCTAGGATACATGATCTTTATATTGAATATTCTGAGCTAAGATCATAAATAAGCGTTTCACAAAAGAATAATTCTTTAAAAGTACAGGAATCTAAGACATGCAAGATAAAATGAAATGTCTTTTTTTCTCTTATAAACTTGACAATTTATGTTAATAATATCCAGAGTCAGTCAGAAGGCCTACTGCTGGTGATACTGTAATTTGGTAAAAATCTTTCTGAAGAGATATTTGGCAATATGGACTCAAAGCCTTAAAAATATGCATAAAATTTGACCCAGCAATGTGAAGAATTTATGCATAAAGGTACACATTGCAGAATTGCAATATCATAAAATTGAAGACAACCAACATGTTCAGCAATGAGGTTTGATTAAATCATTGTAGGCTGTACAATTTAAGAAAGTCATAGTGTAAGAAAAAGTTTACTTTGTGTTGAGTGATAAATTGTAAAATAGAATTTCCATATAATTCAAATTTGGTTACATGCAAATAAGAAGAGAATCGAAGCAGCTATTTGGAAGACAAGGTAGGAAAAAACACCCATGCAGAGCAGCAAAAAGAAAAAAGAATTAAAAAGAATGAGAAGAGTTTAAGAAACCTTTAGGACAACATGAAGTATAAACAACATCTGCGTTATGGGAATACCAGAAAAAGAAGAGAGTGAGCAAGGAATTGAGACCCTATTTGAAGAAATATTCACTGAACCCTGGCTGGTGCGGCTCAGTGAATTGAGTGCCGGCTTGCAAACCAAAGAATCACCAGTTCAATTCCCAGTTGGGGTACATGCCTGGGTTGTGGGCCAGGTCCACAGGAGGGGGTGCTCGAGAGGCAACTGCACATTGATGTTTCTCTCCCTCTCTTTCTCCCTCCCTTCCCCTCTCTAAGAATGAATCAATAACATTTTTAAAATAAATTATTAAAAAAAGAAATAATAACTGAGAACTTCCATAGTCTGGAGAAAGAAAGAGACACACAAATCCAGGAAGCACAGAGAGTCCCAAACAAGATGGACACAAACAGGCCTATAACAAGACATATCATAATTAAAATGCCAAAGATGAAAGACAGGGAGAGAATCCTAAAAGCCACAAGAGAAAAGCAGGTAGTTACCTATAAGTAAGCACCAATTAGACTGGCATCTGATTACTCATCAGAAACATTTAAGGTCAGAAGGGAGTGGTGTGAAATATTCAAGGTGATGAAAAGAAAGGACATAAAACCAAGGCTGATTTACCCAGCAAGGCTATCATTTAAAATTGAAGGAGAAATAAAGAGCTTCCTAGACAAGAAAAATTTAAAGGACTATGGTAATAAGAAATCAGTACTGCAACAAATGTTAAAGAGCTTGCTTGAAGAAGAACAGAGTAAAATAGTTTAAAAATAAAATGGCAATAAATATGCATCTATCAAGAATACCTTAAATGTAAAGAGGGCCCAGAATCATATGAAAAGATTCTCAACATCATTAGCCATCAGAGAGATGCAAATTAAAACCACAATGAGATACCACCTCACACCAGTCAGAATGGCCATCATCAACAAAGCAACAGATAACTGTTGGAGGGGATGTGGAGAAAAGGGAAGCCTACTGCACTGTTGGTGGGAATGCAGACTGGTACAGCCACTGTGGAAAACAGTATGGAACTTCCTCAGA
>PVJI01028037.1:0-16983 GCA_004026765.1 Micronycteris hirsuta
GAAGTTTAGAACATTCTGGCAGTAACCAGAGGGGAAGGGGAAGGGGAGAAGGGGGACAAGGGTATTCAGGAACTGCAATGAAGGACACATGGACAAAACCAAGGGGGAGGGTGGAAGCAAGGGAGGGAGGTGGGTTTGCCTGGGGTGGGGTGGGGGGAGGGTAAATGCAGACAACTGTAATTGAACAACAATAAAATAACTTAAAAAAAATGGGATTTATAGTACAAATAGAAGTAAAAACTATGACAGTAGAACAAAGGCCAGGAAGGGGTAGTAAAATAAATAAAACATTAAGTAAAAAATGTATGACAACAATAGGACAAAGCCCAGGAAATCTTACTGGTGTAAGAGTCTACCCTATATGTAAAGTGGTATATTTCTTGAATGTAGAATGTAATAATTTAAAGATTGGTTTATATGATAAATCCTGAAGCAGTTGAAAAAATCTTTTAAACTGATAAGATAACAGAAGTTATAATGAAATCCTAAAAATTCTCAACCTAAAAGAAGACAGGAGAAGGAGAACAAAGAAGAGCTGGGACAGACTGAAGACAAATAGCATGATGGCGCATTTAAAACCAATTACATCAATAATTATATGCCATGAAAATTGTCCAAATATCCCAATGAACATTATGGTGGATGAAAAACCAAGACCCAACTGTATGCTGCTTATAAGAAAACTACTTTAATAAAAGATACAAATAGGTTAAATAAAAAAGATGTCCTCTTATGTCTAACATAAAGAAAGCTGGAGAGTCTATATAAACAGCAGACAAAGTAGATTTCAGAACAAAGCATAATAACGGAAAAGATAATAACTGGGGGGAACTTCAGCCCCCAAGGTCCCCTGGGGGCTGCCGTAGATGGAAACAAAGAGTCTTCCTGGCCTGCAATCTTGTTGCTCTGGCAGGAAAAGAGGTGGCGATTCCCTCTAGTGGAGAATGCCCGGAGACCTTCTCCCACACGGCTTTTATTAGGATTAGGGAGTGCAGGGGGATACAGCACATGTGCACAGCTTATCAATGTCCAACAGGCTATAGTCATAAAAAACTAACACTATCTATAGATAACAATTGAAGAAACACAGAAATCTTTTCAGGTTGGGGTCTGTGAGACATGCAGGTGCCAGACGGCTGTCAAGGCGTATTTCATGAAGTAGGGGGTTTCACTCAAGCATCTGGGTTATACTAACAGGGTTTATCACTGAGCAGAGCCAGCTTCAGAGGACAAAAAATGTACATTTCAGGCCTGATTCCCATGGGAACCCTCGGTGTTAGAATTGAGTCATGTCTGCCACCTGCGTTATGACCTGGTTTTCCAGGGAGACTTACCAGCCCCTTTCAGAGCTTGCTCTTGCGGGGCTACAGTCTCTGAAACCGCATAGAGTGGTCCCCAAAAAATAACTATCAGAGGGTCAATTCAACAAGAGGCCATTACAAACCTATGTGCTCATAACAAAAAGCTTTAAAATACATGAAGCAAAACCTGACAAAATTATAAGGAGAAACACAGCTTTCAAAATTATAGTCAAAGGTTTCAACACCTCTTAATAACTGATAAAATATGTAGATAATTAATACACCTAAAACCAATATGTTATAGGTCTATTATATCTCAATAAAAAAAGAAAAGGGGAGAAAGATTGAAATTACATTATCAGTAGGGTGGAGGGAAGCTCATCGGTGGGGCTATGAACTGAATGTATTCTGTCACTCTACCAGGTGTCCCTTGGGAAGGTCTGAGGCGTGGGCCAACAGCGGCCCCAACAGGGCTCTCCCTGAGTTTCGGGGAGGTGAGTTCCCAGAGAGCGGGTCTCCGCGCAAGGGCAGACTGGGCAGGAGATGTCATGAAATTACATTATCAACCAGTTTAATGTAATTGACTTTTATACAGTACTCAGCAGCAGCAGAAAACATTTTTTCAAGTGTACAAGGGACCTTTATCAAGATAGGTCATGCCCTGACAGGCTGTGGCTCAATTGGTTGGGTGTTGCATTCTGAAAGGTTGCAGGTTTGATTTCTGGTCAGGGCACATGCTTGGGTTGTGAATTTGTTCCCCATTCCAGGTGCGTGCAAGAGCTAACTGATCATTTGTTTCTCTCTCCCTATCTTTCTCCCTGACTTACCCTCTTTCTAAAAGTAAATACAATTCTTTAAAACAAGGTCATATTCTGAGCAGCAAATATCAGTACATTTAAAAATATTAAAATCATACCAAGTAAGACTTCCGCCAAGATGGCGGCGTAGGTGGATGTACTCGCTGCCCGCACATCCAGAGTGTCTAAACAACGAACGCAGTAGCGAAAAAGTAAACAGCCAGAACGGACAGAATCGAACTGAAGGGAAGTCCAACACCCAGGAGGTAGGAGAAGATGAACATCCAGGCCGGTAAGTGGGGCAGAACCAAGCGCAGGAGTGGAATGAGAGGCAGCTCTCACGGAGAGACTCACACCGCGAGTGCCTGAACAGGGCGCGACCCCCAAACAACGGAGGAATCCCGCAAGCCGGCAACGCTGCTGGAGAGAGGCCAGTGGCAGCCAGCAGAACCGAGTCTGACAGAAAAGGCGGTGGGGAACTGGGGAGCAGAGGAGTGACGGGAGTCCGCGGTGATCGGAGGTCGCCATTGCTTTCTCCCAGGCCCCGCCCCCAGAGCCAACGTCACCCAAAAGTGACCCAGGTCACCGGCAACAGCTAGCCGACAAGTGCACCAAGATAAAAAGAATGAAAATGGCCAAAATGAAAGATCAGAACAAATTACAACTAACGGATGACGACATAGTCAACCTATCAGATGCGCAGTTTAAAATGCTTGTAATCAAAATGCTAATAAAACTGGAAGATAGGTGGACGCAAATAATTGAACAAATGAAGAATACGATAAGGATAATGGAGGAAGGTTTACAGGGAACCAATAGGAAAAAAAGGAAGTTGGATCTCAAACCAATGGGGTGGACCAGAAGGAAGAAACGAGAATTCAAAAAAATGAGGAGGGTCTCAGGAACCTCAGAGACATTTGTAAACGACCCAATATCCGGATCATAGGGCTGCCAGAAGGACAAGAGGAAGACCAGGAAATTGAATGTATTTTTGAACAGATAATGAAGGAGAACTTCCCAGATCTGGCAAAGGAAATAGGCTTCCTGGAAATCCAAGAAGCTCAGAGAACCCCAAAGAAGCGAGACCCAAAGAGGAACACACCAAGGCACATCATAATTACATTACCCAAGGTCAAGAATAAGGAAAGAATCTTACAAGCAGCAAGAAAAAAGGAGACAGTTACCTACAAAGGAATCCCCATAAGACTGTCAGCGGATTTCTCAAAGGAGACCTTCCAAGCAAGAAGGGGCTGGAGAGAGATATTTCAAATCATGAAAAGCAAGGGCCTACAACCAAGAATAATCTATCCAGCAAAACTGTCATTTAGAATGGAAGGGCAGATAAAGTGCTTCTCAGATAAGGTCAGGTTCAAGGAGTACATCATCATGCAGCCTCTACTTTATGAAATGTTAAAAAGTTTCGTATGAGGACTCAGGAGCGAAGGCACTGAGGCCAGATCAGCTACCGAGGGAATTCAGATCGGTCACAGTCAAGAAGCTTGTGAGGTAAGCAAGCAAATACAACCAGAGAAACAAAATAGAACCAGAGACACTGAAGTTTAGAACATTCTGGCAGTAACCAGAGGGGAGGGGAAAGGGGAGAATGGGGACAAGGGTATTCAGGAACTGCTATAAAGGACACATGGACAAAACCAAGGGGGAGGGGGGAAGCAAGGGAGGGAGGTGGGTTTGCCTGGGGTGGGGTGGGGGGAGGGTAAATGCAGACAACTGTAATTGAACAACAATAAAATAATTAAAAAAATAAATCATATCAAGTATGTCCTTTAACAATTAAATTAAATTAAAAATTATAACAGAACAGTCTCTGGAAAACTTCCAAATATTGGGAACTGAATAACACACAGCCCACTTATGAAACAACGAAGAAGCCAACAGGCAGCATGAAAGTTAGGATAGGGGTATAAAGGCCTCAAGCTCTGTCCGTCCCCTTTTCCATCCTGTGTGGAATATGACAGCTGTGACTTTTACTGACTTGTTCTCCCTCTCCCTCCTTCCCAATTTCCTGTAGTTGAGACAAACAAAAACCAGTCTCAATAAGATTTGGCAGCCATATTGACCTAAAAGTGATCAACAAGGCCATTATAAAATTTTTGTAATAAATCTCCATTGAGGTTTCAGGACCACTCCATCCCTGAATTTCCATGACAGTCGTGGGAGGACCAAAAAAGAAATCACCATTTGGGTTTTTTTTTAATGTATTTTATTGATTATGCTATTACAGTTGTCCCATTTTTTTCTGCCCTTTATTCTCCTCTGCCCTGCACCCCTCCTCCCACCAGCATTCCCCCCCTTAGTTCATATCCATGGGTCATACATATAAGTTCTTTGGCTTCTCCATTTCCTATGCTATTCTTAATCTCCCCCTGTCTATTCTGTATCTACCATTTATGATTCTTATTCCCTGTACTTTTCTCATTCTTGGATGCTGCCTGCTCTCACTTTTTGAATGCATACTTTTGCTTTAATAGATTTTCTGTGCTTTGCTAAGTCTATCCATCTTGTTCTCTAATCCTTTCTTGTGCAGTGACAAGAACCTGGACCCCTGTATAAGGTTAAGTCCTGTCTTGGGCTATTCTGGTGCTGCCTGGAATCAAAAAGAAATTAAGGCTTCCTTTGAACTGATTGGAAAGTGAAAATATAGTGTATCAGATTTTAAAGGGTACAGATAAAGCAGAAGTTAGATAAAATTTTATAATGTAAATGCCTACATTTGAGAAGGAAGATCTCAGATCAGTGAGATTCCACCTTAAATTAAAAAATAAAAAGTAAATGAAACTCATAGTAAGCAGAGGATAGGAAACGATAGAGATGAGAGTAAGAAATGGATAAACCTCTAGCTAGACTGGTCAGGAAAAAAGAGAGATTACAAAAATTACCAATATCAGGGATGAGAAATGTGACATAATTACAAATATTGCATATATTAAAAAGACAGAATATTATGAACAATAAATTCAACCATTTAAATGAAATGGACAAATACCTTGAAAGAAAACCCTACTAAAGCTCACTGAAGAAGAAACAGGATGCATGTTAACCACATTTATGGTAGTGATCGTTTTGCAACATATACACATATTGAATAATTATGTTTTATACCTGAAACTAATATAATGTTATATGTCAATTATATCTCGATTTTTTTAAGTGGAAAAAATAGGTAACTTATTAGTTGTATAACTATTAAAGAATTTAGATATATAGTTATAATCCCACAAAGAAAACACTAGGTTCAGATGGCTTTACTGGTGAATTCTACCATACTTTTTAGAAAAGATTTTATTTATTTATTTTTAGAGAGAGAGGAAAGGAGGGAGAAAGGGAGAGAAACATCAATGTGTAGTTGTCTCTCTCATGCCCCCCGCACTGGGGACATGGCCCGCACTCCAGGCATGTGCCCTGACTGGGAATTGAGCCTTTTAGTTCACAGGCTGGCACTCAATCCACTGAGCCACACCAGCCAGGGCCAAATTCTACCATATGTTTAAAGAAGGAACAAACAAACAAAAACAGCAGTTGCACACAAAGTCTTCCAGAAAACTGAAGAAGACAGAGTATTTTCTTATTCTAGGAAGCCAATTGTGTATTTCTCCACACTAACAGACTATTAAAGAAAAGACAAGATCTCAACACTTGCACACAAAAACATTGACAAAATACAACATCCATTTCTGATAAACTCTCAGCAAATTAGGAATAGTCATTTATGAAAAGCCTACATCGAACATCATATTTTATATTGAAAGATTGAATGGTTTCCCTGTACAGTCATGAAGAGGGCGATGATGTTCAACACTGTACTGAATGTTCTAACCAGTGCAATGAGGCAAGAAAAAATATAGCAAGCCAAAAAAGTGTTAGGGAATGAATTTACCCCCCTGCCTGTGACAACTGAAAAATTAGACTAAATATATGAACCAATGGTTTTCAAGACATTGGACATTGGGCAACTAAGTATAGCAATGATTGATTAATGAGAAACAGATACATCCTATCTGAAAATAGTTGCCAGGATGAAGGGAGGTGGAACCAAATGTCAGGGAGTCCAGACATCTCCCTGAGTTAAAGAGGGAACTGGATTACCGGGAGGCCAAGACAGCAAGAATTCTCAGGACAAAGCATCAAATAAGAGAGAGGTGCATAGAGAATATGCTAGGATTACAGTTTCCATTTTTCAGTTGAACCCATGCAGCTAGAGAAAAAGAAAGAAATCAAAACTTGGAATTATGTGCAAAAAGTGCAGCCAGTCTTTTCAGTGTCTAATGGACTTAATTAGGAAGATTGTACCTGTCTGATTTTACTGTTTACCATCTGTGGAGCCCAAACTCTGTGAAGTTACATGTTAATTTGCAAATTTCTGTCCAGTAGAAAAGATAACCCCAAAGGTTGTGGTTTGATTGTCCTGAAACTCATTTACCAGTTTGTTACGTAACCTAGAAATCTTAATCTAGCATTACTTTTTAAAAATAATATATTTTTTATTCATAGTTACTTCAATAGTTTTGGAACCAGCTTTATCATCTTTCTGTTTCCACCACTTATGAATTAATAAATTGTTGACATGGTTTCATTCTATTACACGTGTGAAAACCATATTTTACACTTTTTGAATACTTTGATATGATTCCACTGAGGTGCCCAAGTGGGCACCCCTACCAGAGCTAATTAACGAGTGCTAGAAGTGCTCCTCATGGAATATTTAAGCCCATGCATACATTTTTTCCCATGCATTCTCTGCCCCTCTTTTTTTTTTTTGCCCCAGGAGTGAATCCTAAGAGGAAGTCTAATTTCACTTTTGATCTCTCTGTTCCTGATCCTGATCTTTTTGTTTGTTTCTGCAGACTTGGTCCTAGTTCTGATTTGCATGTAGTTGATGAACTAGTCTCAATTGGTAAGAGCAACAACTGGAGATCTGATTTTTATGGCCTGAAAATTCATTTGGTTATCAGTATCAGCATGATGGGGGTTTATACTCTGTTAGCTAATAGATGACAATATGGTTTGCTACTCTTTCCTGTTTTTGAATGCTTCCCTATTAGGTCAAATTAATTTAGAAGACATTTTGTGTACACTGGAAAGGAAATGTCCCTTTAAGATCATGACCACTCAGATTTTGTGTTCTGTGTTTACTTTGACAAATAGCTGCAGCAATAGAACTAGAGCTGCAAGCTTTCTGGGTCTTTGTGTCTGCATGAGAAAATTCTTTGCCTCTTATTATATGAAGTTGTAACAATTACTTATCTCTGAGTATATTAATAAATTACACTCTTTGTTGGCACAATAAAAAGCCGCCACACTTAGTAGGTCCTTTTTATTTTGTCACTTCTTGATGCCTTTAAGAAGGTTATGGGTATGTAGCTCTATACAAATATGATGTGGTTGTGCAAAGGGGTGAGCCTTGTCTGCCTATGCCATCTTGACCGGAAGCTATGTCCTGCGTCTGATTTTGATTTGTATCCTTTCTCTTTAATAAACTGGAAGTATGAGTATGAAAACTCCCTATGAGTTCTATGAGTTCTTCTAGAGAATGATCAAAGCAAAGAAGGGTTTTTGGAACCTCCCAAACTTGTACTTGGTATGAATTAGTAAGGCTAGTCTTGTGGGCACTAGTCCCTCAAACTTTACAGTTTGGTTTACTGTAGATGGGATATATCTATACTGTCAATGAGAATATCGTTGAATTTTATTATGCCTTCTTTTCTTATTTTTAAAGATTTTATTTACTTAGTTTTAGAGAGAGGGGAAGGAAAGGAAAAAGAGAGGGAGAGAAACATTAATGTATGGTTGCCTCTGCTGCACCCCCTACTGGGGTCCTGGCCTGCACTCCAGGCAGGTGCCCTGACTGGGAATCAAACCGGTGACCCTTTGGTTCACAGACCCATGCTCAATCCACTGAGCCACACCAGCCAGGGATCAAACTTCTACTGAAATGATCAGTAAGTTTTCCTTATCTTATTAATGTTTTTTAAAAAATATTAATCTGTCATCAGGGGTAGACATTCAGACTTTGTGGAACCTGAAACATGTAACTTGTGTGACTCTTATATATGTGTATATATAAAATTATAAGTACAAAATTAAATACAGACCTGAGTTTTAATTTAGAAAGAGAGAAAAAAATCATAGCAAATTTAAAAATATTTTATGTTGACCATATAGGATTACAAAATTTATAAAAACAACATAATATTTTTATTATTTAAGAACTTGAATGACTTCTATAATGCTGTACTTCCTGTGGCTCTTTGAGTGCTTCTTTATATAATAACATTTTGTCTTATTTTTTTCCTTTTTAACGATTTTATTAATTTACTTTCAGAGGGGGCGGAAGGGAGGGAGAAAGAAAAACATCAATGTGTGACAGATAGATCGATTAATCACCTAGCCCCCAGCTGGGGACCTGGCCTGCAACCCAGGCATGTTTCCTGACTGGGAATCAAACCTATGACCTTTCTGTTCACAGGCTGGGGCTCAATACACTGAGCCACACCAGCCAGGGCGATTTTGTAATTTTTTTTAAATATTTTATTTATTTATATTTTTAGAGAGAGGGGAAAGGAGGGAGAAAGAGAGGGAGAGAAACAGCAAAGTATGGTTGCCTGTCACATGGCCCTCACTGGGGACCTGGCCTGCAACCCAGGCATGCGCCCTGACTGGGAATCGAACCGGGACCCTTTGGTTCCCAGCCCGCGCTCAATCCACTGAGCTACACCAGCCAGGGCACGATTTTGTAATATTTTTAATTAAATGAATAGAAAGATAAATCAGTCTTTTCTTTCTCATAGCTGTTTAAAACTTATTTTCATTTTTATTATTTGGAAAACTTTCTTTCAGGTTTACAATTTTTTATTGATAATACCATGTAATTTCTTCAGTTCCTCAAATTTGGTAAAATCTCCATTTCTTCCATATATAATCTCTAAATTTCAAGGTGTTTCAAATTTTCTTGTGCAATGACTAATCTTAAATATTCTTTGCATTGACAACGCTAATTTGTCACAGATGTCTTCATTTAGTGAAGTTATGTTAGCTTCATAGTCAATCCAGCAAGAAATTGAAATCTATTTCCAATATATTTATGTATGATTCTTTTCTCTTAATTGATTGGATTAATAAATAATCCAAGAACCTATACCTATATTTGAAATTTAGCTCTCACTCTTAAAAAATTAATAATTTTGATATGATAGAAAAATATTTCTGTTATAATTCACTTCTTAAATGCGATTTTACTGATTTTATAACTGATCTCTATTACTTTGGTTTCCTATTTTATTAATTTTATCTGAATTTTTTCAGTTTTTTAATAAATAAATTTAAAGATGACAAAATTCACCTTCATATAAGTCCAAATTAGGAGTCTGACATTTCTTGCTTGCTTTATTAAAACATTTCAAAATATCCAAAATGCAGTGGAAGTGGTGTATTAAGATTTATAGCATTAGCTTTTTCCATGAAAAAGGGGAGGAGGGAACTATGATGCAATTAAAATTGTATATGTTTCAGTATCAATATTTTTCTGATATGAAGATCTTTGGTTTTAATTAGGTGTTTATAAGATAGGAATTCTCTATTTACAATTTTACCTGAACTTTCACCTGTACCTTTCTGTACCTGTGCAAGGTGCATTGGCACAGTAGGTGTTAGGAGTACTCCTGGAAGCTGTTCTTTTGCTGAGCGGGCTAGCAATACTTTAAGTATGCATAGAAGTGACTGAATAACATAAATTATCCTACCTAACCAAAACTAAATGTGTCTCTAGCATAACTTCCTCTTAGCCAGAGCCCAAAAATGTCTGTGACCCTAGTGATACCACCTGATACAAATGGAAGTGTGATAGAGGCTATTATCTCAGTAGAAAGAGATAATAGCCTATTATGGTTCAAATATCTTACTTTTGAAAATTAAAAACTATATTTGATAATGTAAAAAATTTCTAGAGGGCCTCATAGAACCTTGGGAGGGCCTATATAAATGGATAGTCCTGAAGCTTAAGCTTTATCTTCATGGATGTTTTGCATTTACAGTCAGTGCTTAAACTTTCTCACAAAAGAATCCTTGAGTGGAGAGTTTTTGCATTCATTCCCAAAGCTTGGAAGGCATAATTCAAAACTACATGCTTCAAATGAAAATATTTCTTTAAAGTGTTACATCTTTATCTTAAAAATTCATGTGATTTTCGCTTACATTTTATTTCATGTATTTTTATCAATGTTTAGCATTCAAAGAATGTTTTTAACAACTTAAATCATATCCAACATTCCGTGTTTGAAGGGTTAGAAGGTAACAGAGTAAAGATAATACTTAATGCTATGGCCTCACATACTTTATAACTTCTTGTCTGTCCATCTTTTCTCCTTGGGTTTATAATTTGGGAATATATCATCTGGAAACTTACACATAACACAAAACCCAAGTAGCAGTAGCTTAAACAAATATAAATTTATTCAGCTCACAATAGGAAATCTGAAATGGGTAGTCCAGCTATATGCTATCCATTGGTATATAGCACAAACCAGGGCTACTGTGGTAATCCAATGATGCCACCAGACACCCAGGATACTTCCATCTGGCCCTGCTGCTTCCCTCATCACATAGGGCATAATTCTGATGCCTGTCCCCTGGCGATCCCAAGAAAACAATGCTGCTCTACTAGAAGAATAGAGGGGTCCCAAAGAGGTGTGCAATCTGGGTCTGTCCTTTAAAAAAAAAAAGCTTTCTCGCTTCCAGTTAAGATGGAGGTATAGGTAGCCACACCTTGCCTCTTCACACAACTACAGAGAGAATTATAGCTAAATCTCAAAATAAATAACACCCAAAACTGCCAGAAAATCAAACTGTATAGAAGTCCAACAACCAAGGATTTAAAGAAGCCACATTCATCCAGACTGGTAGGAGAGGCAGATGCAGAGAAGGGCACAGAGGCAAGGAGGAAATGGCAGTGTGACTCAGAGAGGCAGCAGCTGTGGGGGAATGGGTGATCCCACATTCAAGTGTGGTGGATAAATATTGGAAGGGATACCCAACCCCAGGTCAGGCCACACAGCCCAGGGTTCCAGCGTCAGGAAGATAAATCTCCTAACTTATGGCTGTAAAAATCAGTGGAGGTTGGGGCAGCTGAAGAAACTGCCAGATTGTCAGGAGACTCCACTTAAAGGGTCCACATGGTCTTTAAGGCATAAAGTACATAAACCCACCCATTATGGGATTCAGCACCAGGGCAGCAGCTGGAAGGGCACCAGTCACATACAGGGAGTGGGTGAAGTGACTAGAAATGGGGCAAGTGCCAGGCAAACCTCCAGAAGCCAGGCAATGGCACAGTCACTCGTCTGAGCCATCCCCCTACACAAAGCCACAAAGTGGTGAAGGAGGTTGCCCTTTCCTGGCAATTACCTAAGGCTCTGCCCCACACAATTTATAAGTGCCTTTTCTACAATAGGCCATGATACTAAGGGAGTCAAAGCAGCTCTCCTAATACACAGAAACAAACACAGGAGGTTGCCAAATTGAGGAGACAAAGAAATATGGCCCAAATGAAAGAACAGAACAAAACCCCAGAAAACGAACTAAATGAAATGGAGATAACCAATCTATCAGATGCAGAGTTCAAAACACTGGTGATCAGGATGCTCAAAGAATTCAATGAGTATGGCAACAACATAAAGGAAAAAATTAAGCTCACACTAAGTGAAATGAAGAAAAATCTACAGGGAACCAATAGTGAAGGGGAGGAAGCCAGGATTCAAATCAATGATTTGGAACATAAGGAAGAAATAAGCATTTGACTAGAACAACAAGAAGAAGCAAGAATTTGGAAGTAATGAGATTAAAATGGCACTTTTCCTCTGTGGTCTTTCTTTCTAAAATCTACAACGCCAGTCTAATCATGAGAGAAACTTGAGGATAATTCTATAAGACACGTGACTAGTACTCCTCAAACTGTAAAGATCATCAAGACAAGGTAAACTTGAGAAACTGCCACATTCAGGAGGAACCTACAAAGATATGACAACTAAATGTAATATGATAATCTGGATGGGATTTTGAAACAAAAAAAGTAAACATAATACAAAGTCTGTCCAGAAAATGTCCAGCCATTATTAATATAACAAGAATGGTTTGTGTGATATTGATGTAACCTGGCAGCCAAGGAGAGTGAACTGGAATGAGCATGCATGAACAATGACAACTTCACTGTACTAGTTAGTAGTTGCCACTGAGTGAGCACATGTACTGTGTGGCCATAGCATTCAAAATGACTGAGCAAGTAGAGCAATGAATCTGCATCAGATTTTGCATTAAGCTTGAACATTCCTCTGTGGAAACTATTCAGGTGATTCAGAAGACTGCATCATGGGCAACTGGTGATTGGCAGCTTCATCATGACAGTATGCACCCCATCTTAAGCAGAGTTTTCTGGCAAAATATCAAATCACCCAGGTGACTCAGCCCTCCTACAGCCCAGATTTGGCACCCTGTGACTTCTGGATTTTCCCAAAACTAAAATCACCTTAGAAAGGGAAGAAATTTCAGACCGTTGATAAGATTGAGGAAAATATGAGGTGTACCTGATGGTGACTGGGAGAACTGTGTGAGGTCCCAAGGTGCCTACTTTGAAGGAGACTGAGCCATCATTGTACTGTGTAGAATGTTTCTTGTATCTTCTTCAATAAATGTTTCAATTTTTCATGTTAAAAAAAAACAAACAAGATGAAAAAAAAAATGAGGATAGTGTAAGAAGCCTCTGGGACATATCCGAACATACCAACACCAGAATCATAGGGATTCCAAAGGAGAAAGGAAGAGCAAGAAATTGAAGATTTATTTGAAAAAATAATGAAAGAAAAATTCCCTAATTTGTCAAAGGAAATAGACATACAGTCCAGGAAGCATAGAAAGTTCCAAACAAGTTGGACCCAAAGAGGAGCACACCAAGACACATCATAATTAAAATACCAGAGGTTAAAGATAAAGAGAGAGTCTTAAAAGCAGCGAGAGAAAAGGAAAGAGTTGCCTACAAAGGAGTTCCCATAAGTATAGAGCTTATTTCTCAAAATAAACTTTGCAGGCAAGAAGGGACTGTCAAGAGGTATTTAAAGTGATGAAAAGCAAGACCTGCAACCTAGACTACTCTATTCAGCAAAGCTATCATTTAGAATGGAAGGGCAGATAAAGTGCTTCCCAGACAAGGTAAGCTAAAGAAGTTCATCATCACCAAGCCATTATTACATGAAATGTTAAAGGGACTTATTTAAGAAAAAGAAGAAAATCAAAACTAAGAACATTAAAATGGCAACATTCACAACTATCAACAACTGAATCTAAAAAAACAAACTAAGCAAACAACCAGAATAGGAACAGAATCATTGATACGGAGATCATTTGGAAGGTTATCAGCTGGGAGCGGGAAGGAAGAGAATGGGGGAAAAGGTGTGGGGATTAAGAAGCATAACTGATAGGTACAAGGTTGTCAGGGGGAAGTTAAGGATAGTATAGGAAATGAGGAAGCCAAAGAACTTATATGTACAACCCATGGACATGAATTAAGGGGAGGGATTGCTGGAGGGAAGGAGGGTACTGGGTGGAGGGGGGAAAACTGGGACAACTGTAATAGCATAATCAATAAAATATATTTTTAAAAAGTTTTCTCAGAGTTTCTACCCAAAGACTTCTTTATATACACTTAACTATAATGAAGTTTTATTGTTCACCATTAGCTACAGGGATGTCTGAGAAGGCAAGAGTATTAGTCTGCTTGGACTGCCATGACAAAATATTACAGACTTGGTGGCCTAAACAATAGAAATTAATTTTCTTACATTTCTAAAGGCTAGAAGTTCCAGACCAAAGTGTCACCAGATTCGGTTTCTGGTAAGGGATCTCTTCCTGGCTTGCAGAAGGCTGTCTTTTTTGTGTGTCTTCACATGGCCTTTCTTCCATGTGTGCAAACAAAGAGAAAGCTACCTTGTGTCTTCCTCTTTTTATAGGGATTGAAGTTCTGTTGAATTAGGGCCCACCTTTATGATCCCACCCTACCTCCTTAAAGGCCCTGTCTCTAAATACAGTCGCAATGGGCTTCAACTCATGAATTTGGGGAAAAACAATTCAGTTCATAAACAGTAGCATTTTTAGCTCAACATATTACCTCAGCAGACAAAACATTGTTCTGTTACTGTGGCTGACTCTATCAGTATCCAGCCCTTACTTCCTTGGCCTACCCTGAGGGTACCTATAGACGCATTGCTGGACCCAACAATTACTTCTTGCCTCTCTGCCTGATGGAATTCTCTGACCACTGAAGCATGATCAGCCTGCATGCTGCCTGAGATTTAGTGCTCTTGGAGCAACTCTCAGTTAGTAAGGGGCTGGAGATGAAGAAAAATACTTTTGGTACAATTCTAAAGCATATTCTATACAGTCTCTCCAAGAGTCCCCAGCAGATTTAACCCATTATCCACAGTGGTTGACCAGCTCATTAAAACAACTTTTATTAGCTTTCCTGTCATCCCTGTTTACTTCCCCACTCTCATACTTGCTCACTGGGATGACCTCCCAAATAAACTTCTTGTGCCCACATAAACTATCTTGATCTCTGCATTGGCTTTAGGAGGAGTTTACACTAAGACAATAAAGTTTCTAGAAAGGGAGAATGCACACTGGTGGACAACTAGGGGTGTCTGTTACATCGAGAAAAAGTATGTTTTGTGATAATATGCTTATTGTAACGTTAAATTTTATTTCAGACTGTCTTAGTCTAGTAGATGTGTACCAGATTTTGTAATCTACCACATTTTATTTCAGTAATCTCGGGCAATTTATTTAAGCTTATATCTCAATTTCCTTATCTATAAAATGGTAATAATAAGATTCATTCCTTCAGAGGACTGTAAGAATAGAATGAGTTAATTTATATAGAATACTTAGAACAGAGCTTGGTACTTAGTGAATATTCAATACATTTTCATTGGCCATTATTATTTTCTTCCATTTGAATTTGTATATTGTTGTTATCAGGACCATATATGTCTAATAAATTGAGTTTATAGCTTGCCACCTTTTTAAAAATGTTATTTATTTGTTTTTAGAGAGAAGAGGGAAGGAGAAAGAGAGGGAGAGAAACATTGATATGTGAAAGAAACATCAATTGGTTGCTTCTTGCATGCCCCCAACTGGTGACCTGGCCTGCGACCAAGCATGCGCCTTGACCAAGAATCAAACCAGTGACCATTCAGTTGGTAGGCCTACTGTCAATCACCTGAGCCACACCAGCCAGGGCACTTGCCACCTTTTTAAAAGAAGGAATAATATAACATGGAAATTTTAAAGTTCTAATGATTTATTTTAATAAACTTTAAAATTTTGGAATAACTTTAGATTTGTACAAAGTTGCAAAGATAATGCAGAGTTTCCATATGCAATTAATCTTCTTTAATGTTAACATCTTTCATAATTAGGGTACATTTTTGAAAACTGAAAGATTAACATTGATATATTAGTCTTTTTAAATATATTTTATTGATTATGCTATTACAGTTTTCCCATTTTCCCCCCTTTATTCCCCTCTGTTCCTCACCATCCCCCACCACGTTCTCCCCTTTAGTTATTGTCAATGGGTCATATGCATAAGTTCTTTGGCTTCTACATTTCCTATTCTTTTCTCTTTTTTTTAAATATATTTTATTGATTATGCTATTACAGTTGTCCCCTTTTCCCCCTTTCTTCCCCTCTACCCCCATCCCCCCATTTCCCACCCTTTAGTTTTTGTCCATAGGTCATACACATAAGTTCTTTGTCTTCTACACTTCCTATACTATTCTTAACCTCCCCCTGTCTGTTTTCTACCTACTGCATATGCTACTTATTCTCTGCACCTTTTCCCCTTCTCTCCCCCTACCACTCCCCTGTTGGTATCCCTCCATGCCTTATATAAATATCTTTAACATTTCATATAATAAAGGCTGGGTGTTGATAAACTCCTTGAACTTGACCTTATCTGAGAAGCACTTTATCTGCCCTTCCATTCTAAATGATAGCTTTGCTGGATAGAGTATTCTTGGATGTAGGTCCTTGCCTTTCATGACTTGGAATACTTCTTTCCAGCCCCTTCTTGCCTGCAAGGTCTCTTTTGACAAATCAGCTGACCATCTTATGGAAATTCCTTTGTAGGTAACTGTCTCCTTTTCTCTTGCCACTTCTAAGATTCTCTCGTTATTTTTAATCTTGGGTAATGTAATTATGATGTGTCTTGGTGTATTCCTCTTTGGATCCAACTTCTTTGGGACTCTCTGAGCTTCCTGGACTTCCTGAAAATCTATTTCCTTCACCAGCTTGGGGAAGTTCTTCAATATTTGTTCAAATAAGTTTTCAATCCCTTGGTCTTCCTCTTCTCCTTCTGGCACCCCTATGATTCGGTTGTTGGGACGTTTAAAGATGTCCTTGAGGTTCCTAAGCCTTTCCTCAGTTTTTTGAATTCTTGTTTCTTCATTCTTTTCTCGTTGGATGTTTTTTTTCTTTCTGCTGGTCCACTCTGTTGATTTGAGTCCTAGTTTCCTTCTTATCCCTTCTCATTTGTTCAAGTAATTGTGACAATTTTTCTTCGAATCCTGTGAGCATCCTGATTACCAGTGCTTTAAACTGTGCATCTGATAGGTTGGCTATCTCTTCGTCACCTTAGTTGTATTTTTTCTGGAGCTTTGATGTGTTCTTTCTTTTTTTTTTTAATTATTTTATTGTTGTTCAGTTACAGTTGTCCGCATTTACCCTCCCCCCACCCCACCCCAGGCAAACCCACCTCCCTCCCTTGCTTCCCCCCTCCCCCTTGGTTTTGTCCATGTGTCCTTTATAGCAGTTCCTGAATACCCTTG